>JANIWI010000098.1:0-45332 GCA_030705115.1 Suzukiozyma pseudoglaebosa
TAAACATATATCAATTTATATATATATCTATATATATATATATATATATATATATATATATATATATATATATATATATATATATATATAGATATAGATATTTACATTTATATTTACATTTATATTTGTATTTACTTTCATATTGATATTTATGTTTATATTTATATGAAAATACTGTATTGAGTGTAGTCAAGGTTGATTTTTTGTAAGACAATGACTTGTTTGTCAATGAAGTAACCAATTTATTCATGGTTATTGTAAGGTTTACTTGGGTTGACTCTAGCGGTAAACCATAAAAAATTATCAACCATCAAGGGGAAAAAAAAAAAATAATAATCAAATCGAAAATAAGCCTAGAATTCACTGGCAATCTTTTTATTAGTGATGAGAAAATATGTCAATAACAATTGAATTAACTAACGATGACCATCAATGAATTAATTCATAACAAGACATTCCATACACTGATACACTAATACATTAATATATTGATACAGGGATACATTAATACATTAATACATTAATACATTAATACATTCTTACATTAATACATTAATACATTAATACATTAATACATTCTTACATTAATACATTAATACATTAATACATTCTTACATTAATACATTAATACATTGATACATTCTTACATTAATACATTCTTACATTATTACATTAATACATTCTTACATTAATACATTTTTACATTGATACATTTTTACATTGATACATTTTTACATTGATACATTAATGAAATATGAAGGCGGACCTTAGTAATTCACTTGTTATGTGTTTTCTCTCTTCTTATTCTTTTGTTTTTTTTTTTGTTTTCTCCTTACTTGTTACTTTACATTTACATCAGCTGGTTAATCTAGTGTGCATTGGGCCTTTAGCTATGGGCCGTGGACAGTGGCCGTGGACATTGGGCCTTTAGCTGTGGGCCGTGGGACAAGCATGGGCTCTGATTTTTCCCCTTTGCCAAGAAAAAAGAATCCATTAGTTAAAGAGTTCGTGCCCTCCTGTTCAAAAATATCTCCGTCATTTTTGACATTTCCTCTCTTCTTAATATGTGCAGGACGGAATTCCAAAATGTATCCCGGGGAGTTAGATTGGACTGCATCAAATAATTTTTGATATGGCCCCGATTGAGTTTTGTACCAATTTGGAAAGTATTTATGGTTAAAGATTATTATTACAATTTTTTTTTTATTTATTTTTTTTTTTTTTGATGTCTTCATTGCTACACCCTTGATCGGTTACTAGAGTGGGTCGAGAGATTTGGCGCATGTCAAAAATGTGTAATTTAATCGTTTGTTTGTAGTGGTAGAATAAAATGGAATAAAGATATGCTCTCTCTTGGAAACTCTGATTTTTGATTTTTGATTTTTGATTTTTGATTTTTGATTTTTGTGCAACTTTCCTATCTTATGATGTAGGCACCAACAACAATAACAGCAATGACAGCAATGACAGCAATGACAGCAATAACAATATGCAAAAACTATACGCAACAATAAAAGGCAACAATTAGCAACAACAACAACCTAGGAAATATCTAAAGCCTATTTAGCAAATAATAATATGGTGTAAAGCCTCTTAACCTTGTCAAAATGGGAAGTTGTAGTTGCAAAAGTTTTTTAAGGTTCTTTTAAATCATTAATGAACATGAAATATTATCATGATAACGACGGCAACTACCAAGATTGATTCAACCACCGCATTAATCGAAGCAAAAAAGCAACACCCGGACATAACAAAGCAAAAGACAAAGCAAGCTAACAATAGAGTGTACACAACAACCTAACAATTAACCCGACCCAGCAAATTGACCAAATATGGCATGATGGATTTTCGAAAATTCAAATGTGAAAAATTCTATTTCTGATTTGATTTTAGTATTCTTTTTCTAAAAATTTCATGTTCTTTTTCATAAGAAACAACTTTTTTTTAATTCTGATTGTTTTCCAAAAAATTTAGATTTCAAGCAATTGCGGTTGACTTTGAAATGGTTAATATTTGAATCAATTGCGGTCGATTTCCAAACGGTTTATATTTGAAACAACTGAGGGTGATTTCCAAACGGTTTATATTTGAAACAAGTGAGTTTGATTTCCAAAAGGTTTGGTTTAAATCAATTTTTCCAAAAGGGCTAGACTTCAAACAATTCTGGTTACTTCAGTGAAAAGTATTGATTCTTATCGCAAGTTAATGATTTTTAAAATAACAGCAATTTCTTCATAAGTAGTCGGTTCAGCAAATCAAAACCCGGTTATGTCGATGGCTAAACTCTGGAATAAAAAATTTTAAAACCTGAATCTTGCTCCGCATTAGTAGCTTTGCTTACTTAAAAACTTTTCTTGGTTTTTTGGTCCCCATATAACCTCGGTCACATCCATTAATTAACCATGAAGTTCAGATTGGTTGTAGTTAAAGGTTTTACATCAAGTTTTTCCTCAAGATTTTCCGAAGTTTAAACCGACAACCAATATGATAATAATTCATTAAAGAAGTTCCCAAATGTGACACATCACTAGTTCAGAGAACCCTCACAAAATAAGACAAATAATTTTCATTTATAGTTGCAAGGTTACAAAAAGACTAGCGAGTATGGAACCACTTTAAACGGACCAGTTTATTCAAAAGACACTCCAGAAATTATATACATTAGACTATTCAAAATACTGCTTTTTATGCAAGGTAAAAATTTTGAAGAGAATTTTTTGAAAAGCTTTGAATCGAAAATCAGTTAACTGCAATTAGAATAGTTTTGCAATCTTGAGTGTATCGATTGCTCTTTATTATATTCACCATTGAAAGTCAGTTACTTTCTGAATACTAATAATTCGACTACTATTTTAATTAACTGAGTGTAACATTTTGACAATGATTGAACCAGATATTATGATTGAAAATTCAAGCGAACAGTAACGAATTCAAGTGAAAAATATCGAATTTAAGCGAAGATATTTGGAAACTAGTATAAAATTGATTAAGCAAGATTACTCGAGAAACTATCATAATTGAAACCAATTGGTCTGATTCAAAAGACCAATTGAATCGGACCAATGAGTTTTCCTTTTCGAACTGGTTTTGAACATTTTTTAAAGTTTGCGATAACTAAGATGATTTCATCTTTTATGTTTAGTTCAATTATTTCATAAATGAGTTGAAATTGGGATCAACTATGATCAAGACTTATAGTCTAATTTACAGTAATCAAACCAACAGGTGGAGGTTAGAGATTTTTACATGAAATGAAAAAATCTAGAAGAATAGCTGGTATAGTTTATAGACAACTTGCAACCATGTTGAATAGTATAGTTATAGGTTATAAGTAATTTTCTACAAGAAAAGAGAAAATCTAGAAGAATAGCTGGTATAGTTTATGGGCAACTTGCAACCATGAAGAATAGTATAGTTATAGGTTATAAGTAACTTTCTACCATGATGAATAGCTGGTATAGGGCCATAAGCAAGTTGCAACCTTGATGAATAGCGGTTATAAGTTATAGGCAAGTTTGAACTTTAATTTCAACTTTACCAGCACGAATAAACGGTTAATCAAAAACTAGGTTTTACATTTTGAAAACTTCGACTACAATATAATACAATATAAATTTCATAGTATATGTATATACATAGTTTTTTTTGTTGTAAATATCGCTTGAATTTGCTGATACCATTTTTCAGTCGATTAGAAGGAGACATTGGTTAGGGGAAGGGGCCTGACATGATTACCAATTTATCTACAGTAGTGCTCTAACCGAATGGGACAATTTTTAGTCAACAATAATTTGGGGTATAAAAGAAAATGATAGAATTAAAATAGCCCTACCTAAAATTGAATCAAAAGTGATTTAGCCAATATTAATTAAGAATCAATTAAGAGAAGATAAAATTCGAGATATTTGGGTGGGAAGAAGGGGGTTGTAAGTTTGTTTTTTGTTTTTTTTATGAGCCAATAGTAATTGATGAAATAAAATAATAAATTAAAAAAATAAAAAATGATCCAACAATATTTTAGTTGTTAGAAAAAAAACTTAATCTCCACTTGACACTTACCTCAACAAGAAACAACAATATCCCCAAGCAGTATTAACTCAAGACGATCTTATTGTTAATAAAATATTTTTTAGGTATATGGTAATAAGCAAATTTCCGCATTATACATAATAATTTTTTAACTAGTAAACAATAAAAACAAAAATAAAAAAAAAAGGGTTAAATAATATTAAAAGGTTAATTTTTTTTTTTTTTTGTTTTTTTTTTAATGCAGCCTATTTTGAGAACAAAACAAAATATTAATGATTTATGAATGAAATAAAATTTATAATTAACATCATAATCAATTCACATCATAATCAATTAACATCATAATCACCAATTACATATTAACCTTTTGTATGTATTTAATTAATGTTTTTTATCGCTTTTGTTTATTTTTATCTATTTGTTTAAATTTTTTTTTGATCTCTATTGTATTTATTTTTTTTCTTGTCAATTTTTTGTCTACTTGTCTATTTTCTTGTCTTATTTTGTCTTTTTTGTTTTTTTTTTTTTTACTTTCTTTTAGTTATACTTTAATTCAATTAATTATTTATTTATCGTAAATGTAACCCCAGTTATCCACATGGCCACGTTGATAAGAAAAGAGTTTGAATTTCTGGGTGGTGTACAGATGATCAGACAATCACACTGAATGCAAATACACAACCGTTTTAGTGATTAATCTGCTCACGCCTTGATGCAACTGCAATTCAATTTTTTAAATTTAAGCCGTGACAGTGACAGTGACAGACAATGAGTTTAGGTGGAAAACATGTTCTAAACTAGTGATGTCATTATTGTACATTAAGTTCCTAAACTTAACTAATCCTGTAGTTTTAAATTTAATTTAATACAATGATGGTTATTATTATAAAAAAAAAAAAAAAAAAAACCTTAACCCTCATCGTCTACACTTTCACATTCTCAAACACAAGAACAATAGGATTTCCAATAATTAAAAAAAATAACTTGCAAACCATTCGAGCCCAGATGTTTTCTACTATGCCAAGGTGTCAAGTTGATATACATAATATATAACCATAAACTTTATAAACATAAACATAAAATGAAACATCAAAATAAAATGAAACATCAAAATAAAATGAAACATCAAAATAAAATGAAACATCAAAATAAATAAATATATATAAACATATGCAAACAAAATATACAAAACAAAATATACAAAACAAAATATACAAAACAAAATATACAAATATGTATAAAACATATGTATATAACATATGTATATAACATATGTATAAAACATGTATATAAAACATATGTATAAAACATATGTATTAAACATATATATAAAACATGTGTATTAAACATATATATAAAACATGTGTATTAAACATATATATAAAACATGTGTATTAAACATATATATAAAACATGTGTATTAAACATATATATAAAACATGTGTATTAAACATATATATAAAACATGTGTATTAAACATATATATAAAACATGTGTATAAAACATATATATAAAACATGTGTATTAAACATATATATAAAACATGTGTATAAAACATATATATAAAACATATGTTTATAAACACTTTATATATATGTTTATGCATATTTATATATATGTGTTTATATTTGTGTTTATATATGTGTTTATATACGTGTTTATATGAGTTTATTTGTGTTTATTGTGTTTATATGTGTTTATATGTGTTTATATGTGTTTATATATTTATTAATTCTTTTTTCCATACTAGTAGTTACTTTGTATTCTCTCATACAGTGTATATATCACTATTAGGTGGGAATGTTATGAAATACAATCATCGAGTTTCTATTTTTACATAAAATATAGATCAAGGGAGTTTCAGAATCAGCGTCATCGTCATATTTTCTTAACGTTGTTAATCAAGGTTATTTATTCGTGAAACCTTTGAATCGATGATCTAATATGTGCATGGATGAAAATTTTAAACACCACTTAATATTTTTAACCTAGAATCTTTGATGATTTCACTATTATTATCTATAACCTTTTTATTACTTCATTTGTTTAACTTATTTGCTTATTTACTAACTTATATTTATATTTATTATCTAGTACCTGAACTTTTATATGACCTAATCACCCTCCCATAACGAAAAAAAAAAAAAAAAAAATTAAGAATTAATTTTTGAACCTATATATGAATAAATATATTTATTGATCATTTTGTTGGATTTATTTTATTGGTATTTTATTGTTATTTTATCTTTAGATATCCTCACCAAAACTATCAATAGTCACAACTTCCCCTGGTTTAAATGGAGGTAATCCTAAAAATGGACATCCATCACATCTAAAAGCATCACCTAATGCACAGGATCCACAACCCCCAGTTTTACCTTCAATAGTAAAATCAATTTCTGTTAACTCATCCGAGGTTAATTTTACAGGATTTGATTTTAACTTTTCTTCAATTTTAATCGCTTCTAATGTAGCTGATTGTACCATTTTACTTAATACCGAATCTTGTAATGATCTTTGATTTGAATCTTCTTGTTCTTCCAACTCTTTTAATCCACAAGTACAATCTTTACAAGCTTTTCTTCGTTTCTTACCATTAGGTAATTCACATTTTTTCGGGATAATTACATTATTTGAAATGTTAGTTCCATCAACAATTAAATCTTTTTCATTAATTTCTTCATCTGACTCATCATCATTATCAGAAAAATATGATAATTTAGTTTGCTGCAATTTACGTTTCATCGATAATATTTCATCTTCATCTTCTGTCGATGCATCAGTTAATCCATTATCAGGTGATGACTTAGTTTCAACTTGAATTCTCTCAGACAATTTTTTGAATTTAGGCAATTTCTTTAATCCAACTCCTCCAGAATTACTCACTGGTTTTTTCAATTGTACAGATTCAACTGGTTTAGGTTTAACCCAATAATCATTTTCGATTATAAATCCATTCATTATCACATCTAAATCTTGATTTCTAGGTAAGTTACCTGATAATTTCCCATCATACGTCAAAGTCGAATTCAATAATCGGATCAAAACCGGAGGCATCGTTTGCTCGCTATCAATAGGATTTAAATATATTATTCTATCATAAGTATTATTTGGCAATTCAATAACCCCCTTAGTAACCCGATCTATAATTTGTTGATGAATTTCTGCTCCTCGAATTTGTTCATCAATAGCTTTTTTCGTCTCTAGCACTAACTTCTGGTCTGTAACCACCGTAGGATGCAACAATAAAAGCACTTGCACCATTCTATACCTTTATAAAACCTATTACTTCAACAATAACCTGATTTCTAATCTTCTTCGTGTGCAAGGTTCAAATTTATTCATTTTTTCATGGTCACGTGTAATTCCCAATTTATTCAACCAATCGATGATGATGAATAAGTCATGAACCAGGGACCATTTGTAGTGTAAATAAGATGAATTTTGTATTTACTATATAACAAAGTATATGCTTGAGGAATTGAATGATAAAATATTGCAAAAACAAACTGATTTAAACTGAATTTAAACAAAAAGAATAATTTGTAGATTTCGGAAATGTGTAGTCGTTAATCTTGGAAACAATGTAGTCAGGTAGCTGTAAGCTGTAGTATTGCTGTATACTGGAGACATTTTCTATTATTAAACCTGGTTTTACATAATTGTTAATATAATCGATAATCTTAAATAATGAAAACCTTGTTCAATATCATATCCGATCAAAATTAATGATGCCCTAGAATTTTAATAATACATATTATTGAATAGTCTGGTGAATGAGTTTTTGATAATTTTAAAGATTTGATATTTCACTAGTATTAGCATAGTCTTTGGACATAAAAAAACCTCATAAATAATATCACATGAATGATATTTTGATAAGCAAATTGACACTTAGTTCTTAATATTACATATTAAACTGATAACCAAAATCAATCATGAATTACTTAACATTGATCTGTTAGTAATGAAATGGCTCTTGTAAATTTGTCGGGTAATCATACTTTTAATGGGTTCTGGACAAAAGTGTTGAAAAATTTTAAATATTTACTTATCCATTATCATCCGAAGATACGTCGATATCAATATCGGTTGCATCATCATCATCATTGTCTTTATCATTATCATCTTGATCATGATCTCGTTCAATTTGATTTATTATACCTGATATAGGAGGTAAAGTAGGCTTTGAAGGAGAATCGTTATAACTGGAATTTCTCGAATGATTAAATTTGATAGCTTGAGGTGATGATAAACTCATTAAAGATAATACAGCATCTTGTTCATTATTTTTATCATCATTTAAGGTAACATTTAAAGGGGGTAGACTAAATCGATTAATTTTCAAATCAACAGAAGAAGTTCTTGGTTTATAGTCTTGACTTGGAGTCCGTTTATGAAAATCTCCCAGACTTGTTCTTTTATGACTAAAAGTATTTGTTGGTTTTCTAATTTTTTGTTGTCTTGAAATTGCGGCTAATAAGGCATCATGAGCAGAATGGTCGTCTTTTGGGGTTGGAATGTCAATTCTTTGTCTATGATCTGCTAAATTAGAAGGCATGGAACGACTTGAGGGGATTTTGGAAATTTTGGAGGGTTGAGGATTATTTTCGAAAGGGTTTAATAAATTTGAATTAATAGATTGATTTATAATGGGGGATTTTTGTAAAGTTTGTAAATTTAAATTTGCTGGTTGTAATGATTTATTATTGTTCCATAAGGAAGGGAATGTTGATGATGATGACGATTTTGTTGGGGATTGATTGAAAGTTAAATCGGAGAAAATGAATTTATTTGAATCATGACTATTCTTTTCTGGTAAATTATTTAAAGCAGAACTTAATTTTGTCTTTAATTTTTGGGAAATTTCTGATAAATTATCGATATCATCATCTTGATTAAATTGAAGATTTTTAGCAGTTTGAAAATATTGAGGAGTTTTCAATTTCTTGAGTTTATCATCACTATTATTATCATCATGGTAATATTTGGGAGTTTCCAATTTATAGTCAGGCAGACGTTGATGATCTAATGAAGACCGTTTTAACCCTGGAGAAAATGGTAAATTCAATCCTGGTTGCTCAGGGCTTGTCAAATATTGCTGAGATAATCGATTGATTCTAGTTGGCGGCGGTGGTGTAGAAGGCCTACCTTTGCCTCCATCTGATGAATCCATGGTATTCATGTAAATGGCGAGTAATGATGATAATAGTTTAACTTTGCTGTATTTACGTAATCAATCAGTTTTTCGGGTGTATAGTAAAAACACTAACAAACAAACACGGTAGCACCAAAAGTAAACTAAAACTACAATAACTAAACAAACAAACAAAGTAAAAACTAAGGAAAAACTAAGACAATTATCAAAATTAAACCTACAAATCATATAAATAAATCATATAAATAAATATATAGAAATAACAAATAAAACATACCTACAAAATATACATACAAAATAGACATACAAAATAGACATACAAAACATCAGACAAAATGTCTGACAAAATGTATAGACAAAAAGTATAGACAAAATATATAAACAAGGTATATATTTCATATGTATTTCATATGCATTTATATATTTCACATGTATTTCATATACATTTCATATGTATTTTATATATTTCATATGTATTTTATATATATTATATATTTTTTATATGTTTTCTATGTTTACATTTTACTTGTTATACCCTGGAATTGATTATGCTGGAAATGTCTATACAGTGCAATAGCATGATTATGGGAGAAAGAGGACAAGAACAAACAAAAGAGATTGAATTGTCGATTGGTGATAGATAACGATAGATTGTTCTGCGCGTTCCTGATGGTTTATGTTTATATTTAACAATCGTACGATTATATTATGAAAAGCGTTACATATTACATAAATAGTTTCTGAAAACATTGAAATGAAGAAATATAAATCTTCATTATCAAAGTTATTTGTTAATGTTAATAGTTGAAATACTTATCATAAATCGTATACTTAAGCCTTTTTGTCCATTTTTGTTTATCTCATTTATTTCATGCTCGATATAGTGGTTTGATATTTGCATCATTTTGTAATACATAGATTTACTAGAAATAGAAACCATGTTAGAACAAAAACCATGTCGATGTTAGTTTTGGAGGTTAAAAACATGAAAACAACATCAACTCACTCTCACTCTCACTCACACTCACTCACACTCACTCATTTTGTGGTTTTGATTGTTGTGTTCAACAAGATTTTTTTGGTCAATTATTGTGTTATCTTGAATCTCTTGCACATTACTTCAATAACATCTTCAAGTTGCTTCACTAACAACCAATCAACTTTAGTTTACATTTTACTCTCACTACACTTTACTCACTGTACTTTACTCACTGTACTTTACTCACACTGTACTTTACTCACACTGTACTTTACTCACACTGTACTTTACTCACTACATTTGACTCACTAATTATATTCAGTTAGGGTAAAGTCAACAACATGTAATCATGACCGTGTTATCATTTAACAATGTTAATGTATAGTTACTTTACGTTCGTGTTTAGGTATTACTCACTAAAAAACACAATCAATGATTTGATTCATCGGTAATTTTGTCTTTTAATCAATTTCTTTTAATACCACAGAAAATTAAATTTCAATCACTATCAATTTTTTCCTAGATTTTTCTTTAATATTTTGATTATGACTACAACAAAACATATATATAAGGGAAAGATACTTTTCTTACATGGATATACCCAGTCATCATCATTGTTTTATGGTAAAACATCGGCTTTAAGGAAAAGGTTCATTAAATTAGGTTATAAACCAATCTACATCCAAGCACCTATAAAATTGACCCCTAACGATATACCGGGAGGATTAGACGCTTATGATGATAATAATCGAGCTTGGTGGGTAAAGCCAGGACTGTCCAATAATGGAGTATCGATGCAGGCAAGTATTGATACCATCAAGGATTATATTGATAATAATAAATTGATTGAAGATGAAGATTTGATTCAACAAGAAACTGAAGACGAAAAAAATTTACCAATAGTAGGATTAGTAGGGTTTTCTCAAGGGGCATGTTTAGCTGGATTGATTGCTAATAAATTTAGTCTGATATTTCAAACTCAACCTTTGAAATTTGTAGTATTATATTCGGGGTTCAAATTAGATACTAGTAAACAATCAGGAAATAGTGAATATGATCATTATTATCAAGGTAATCCTAGTGGTGTCAAATATTTACATGTATATGGAGAATTGGATACAATTATTGATGAAACTAGATCGCTTAGTCTTTACAATATCACTAAACAAGATTCAGAAATCTTAAAACATCCTGGGGGTCATTTTGTTCCAAACTCCAAAGTTTTAGTTGATAAAGTTTTAAATTGGGTCCAAAATGTTGAAAACACATCTCAATCTACATCAGTTGCTTCTACCGATGAGCAATCGGGTTCAACTCCTGATGATTTAGATGATATTTTGAATATGATGGACAATATCGGTAAAGCATGAGCATGAACTCAGGGAACCGTCGTATGTGTTAGGTTAGTTATAGAATATTTATATTGGAATAATGTATTCCTGAAGTTTGATTAGTCAATGTAGAAATCGTTGCCAAAGTACATATCACTGAACATAGAATTCTGCTCCAATGAAGACGAGCAAATACACTAAAATGATTAATTAGTTAATCTTGAATCAAATGAGTGAATTTATTCGTAAGTGAATCAATTAGGTATCAGTGGTTCAAGCTAGCAACCAGGTTGATATATTGTGTATCGATTAACATTACAATAGTTGAAGTAAATCAAGTTTTTGTACAACTACTAAAGTATCTCAGGTATATGTGAACATTACAAGTTGGAGAAGTCCCCCATGTATATGTGAACATTACACATTGGAAAAGTCCCCCATGTATATTTGAAGAATACAAATTAGTAAAGTATTTCAAGTTTATCTTTATATTACAATTTCTAAATTTCATTTTATGTTTATGTCTACTTCTTATCAATAAATACAAAATATGATCTGTGGTTCTCTATCAACCCGCTTGTTTTGAGATTTACTCTTTGTTATTCGTAGTTTTCTTCAATGCGTTAAGGTTCCAATTATAAAGCTACTAGTTTATTAGATTTATCTATCTTTAGATTTACAATATATTTCAAACAATGTTACAAGTTTCAAATATCACTCTACTTATCAATCTTCTTATCACTCTTCTTATCACTCTTCTTATCACTCTTCTTATCAATCTTTTTATCACTCTTCTTATCACTCTTCTTTCATTCTGTTGGTGCTTGTCTTATGACTTCTTCTACTTTCTTTCTTTCTTCTTTTTGCAACCGCTTTTACTTTTTCCAAGTTTTGCAAAATAATCGAAAATTTGACTAAATTTTTTGAAATTTTTTTAAAATCCTACATTGGAACCAGATTCACTAATAATCAACAAACATAACTACTTTTTCTAAATCATATTAACTAACCCTGTTATTCCCAATTATCATCAGTTTTATAAATTTGCAACCAAAAATTTTGTCGTGTCCCAACCAATTAGATTTTGAGAAAATGTAAACATCAAATTGTTTGTTTACAAAACCTATTAAGAGATTATTTGGTTGTAAGATTGGAACTAGGTTGAATTGCCAGGGAACAGAGTGAATTTATGGAGGGATGAGTTCACAGCCCGGTAGTTTATTACGAAAAGGTAATGGGAAGGCACTTTCAATAGGTTCAGCATCAAGAACCAGTTTTTTTGGAACTAAAGGATTATTTGATTCAATAACCAATCAAGGAGTAAATGGACTATTGATTAATAATAGTAATGGAATTGGAACTGGGAATGGAACTGGAAGTGGAGTCAATATCAATAGTACTGCCAGTAAACGGAGATCAATATTGTCGACTCCAGCATCAACATCAAAACGTCGACAAAGTTTATATCAAGCTACTACATCACAACCATCAAATTCACAACAAACTCCACTAATACCGCTTCAAGGGTCATCCCAACAGACACCATCATCACAAATAACTCCCGATCAACGACCCTTAAGAAATAAGAATTATATAACCTTAATATCACAAGAAATTTATGAATATCTAATAAATAATCAATTTGAAAGAATGACTGATCATTCTTTAACTCAAAAAACTTTGAAAAATCCTACTCAAAAAGATTTCACAGTAATTTTTAAATTCATTTATAATAAATTAGATAGTTCTCATGAATTTAGTAAAGCAATTGATATTGAAGTATTTGCCTTATTAAAAAATTTAGGATACCCTTTTTTGGATACAATTAATCGTTCACAAATATCGGCAGTAGGGGGACAAAATTGGCCAAGTTTTCTAGGAATGTTATATTGGTTGGTTAAATTAAATATAAATATGGAAGATATTCTTGAAACTGGACTTGATGGTTCAATAATATGGTCACAAGTAGATCCCGAAAAGATTCTGATGGATTTTCTAACCAAATCTTATCGAGGATTTCTTCATGAAAAAGATGATTACGACTCAAATTTAATTAAATTATCTCAAGATTTTCAAAATTTGAAAGTTAAATTAAATGAAGATATTGAAAATTTACAACAAGAAAATTTGAATCTTAAGAATCAACATAATCATTACAATCAACAAATGATTCAGTTACAAAAAGCAGAAACTAAATCTAAAGCATTAGAAGATGATTTAGTCACATTTAAAGCATATATTGAAACTATGGAAAATCGTAAAGTTCAATGGGCAGAAAGTTTACAAAAAATTAGGCTACAAATTGATAATCTTGAAGAATTTTATAAGCAGAAAGAACAAGAAAAGTTAGATTTACAACAAAAATTGAAAAGCCAAAATATTACTATAGAATTATTAGATAATATCGATTTAGAACGAGATAAGTTATCAAAAAATATTGATTCTTTAAATGATGATAATTTAAAATTGAATCAAACTCTTGAAGTTACTGAAATCGAATTAGCCAAAAATTATCAATCATTAGATAATTTTATTAAAAATTATAACAATGCAATTGAAAAGATAAAACCAATTAAACATGATTTCATAATAAAATTGAATCCCGAGATTTTAATTAATCGACAAGCTAATTCATCAAGATCATTCAATGTAGATCAAATAATAAATAAAGTTTTGAAACAAGAAAAGATATCATTATTACAACTTAATCATGAAATTCTGGAAAATATTAACAAAATTTGTGATCAACAATTAAAAATAGAAGAAGAATGTAATAATTTACAAGAAAAAACATCAGAAAATTCCGAAGCAATTGAAACTATATCATCAAAGATTTTAAGTTTAAAAAGTACTTATGATGAAAATTATCAAAATATGATCAATAATACTAATCAAATAAGTACCGAAAATGAAAAATTAGAACGTGAAATGAGAACAATTAAAATCAAAACTGATCAAGAATATATAACTTTAGAAAATCAATTTCAACGACTTTCAATGATTTATGATGAATTGAGTCATTCTACTTCGAGATCAAAATCGGAATTGTCTAACAAATGTCAAAAAATTTCTTATTTTGTTGGTAATTTTATTCTGGATAACCGAACATATTTATTACATTTACTTGATTATATTGATCAAGAGTATGAAAATGAACAAAACGATATCAATGATAATGAACAATAAAGACACATCCTATTCACTTGTTGAATATTCTGCATAATTATTTCTCCCTTTGTATTAGTACAAACAATTTATAGATTATACTATCAAAAAGTATATTGTATTCCTATTATAATAATAATAAATAATCATAATAAATTATAATAATAATTATAGTAATAAAAGTATTAAAAGCACTAACAATAAGAAGAATATGACAAAGATTTTTAATTGCTTAAGTATTGTTGATGTAAATTGTTCAAATAACATCTTGTTACAATGAGTAGATGAGTCCTGTATATCAAACATAACAATATTTACATTTATTTTACAACCATTAAGTGAATCTAGTATAAGTATATTATGGCAGATATTAACGTGTATGTGACATCAGACTTGACATCATCTGAACGAAGAATATCTCCACAATGGACTTTAAGTTATTTAAAATCGAGGTTAGGGTTAATAACTGGAATTCCCCCAAATTATCAAAAGATTCAATATTACTCTATACCCAATTCAAATGAATGTCGAACATTATGTAGTAGTGAGAATCAAGGACAAGATTCAATGACGGTGAATGATTTAAATATTATTGGTTATAGTCGATTGCATGTAATTGATGAAAATCCCGATTCTGAATTGAAAAATCTTAAAGATGAAGAAGATGAGGTAGTGGAACAAGTGGCATTCAAGCTTAGTGAAGAAGAGTATGCTAAAAGAAGCGACTCGGCTTTGCAATGGAAGCGAAATAGTAATCTTGGACGATTTGATCCTCAATTTAATCAAGTTAAACAACAACATGTAGCTGAAAATGAAACTTTAGCACAAAATATGAAAGTTGGTAATAGGTGTAGAGTTATAAATATTGAAGGAGAACGTAGAGGAATTATTCGATATGTGGGAAAAATCGATATATTAGATAATGGAGAAATGAATTGGATTGGGGTTGAATTTGATGAACCAGTAGGGAAAAATGATGGTTCAATTAATGGCAATAGATTTTTTCAAGCAAGAAATAAACATGGTAGTTTTCTTAAACCAAAACAAGTTGAAGTTGGTGATTTCCCTGAATTGGATCCTTTTGAAAACTCCGAAGATGAAGAATTATAATCCAAATAAAAAGTAAAAGTATGTAAGTGATTGATTAAAACGACTACAACGCCGATAATTTCAAAAACTATATATTTAATAATAGAAACTATTAACTACTATGATCATTAGTATTATCATCATATTAAATAGTTTGCCAATAATGGCTTATAGGTTAATATACAAATAGTCGTGGTGTTACCAAATCTATAATGAGTATTTCTCATCAACAATTTTCTAGTAACTATAAATCAAGCTTACAAAAGATGTTTGAGTTCATATACGATTATGTAGATAGGGAAACCTTTATTAAGTACTTCAGATTGATTGTGGTAGTGTCAGTTTATTTATTGGCTCGAACATGGTATTCAAATTACGCCAAAAATGCATTAGTTAATCGACAAATTGCCATTGATGAAAAAGAAAAGTTAGATAAACCTGCCAAAGAAAAAGCTAAATTAGAATTGGAAGAAAAAAAATTGAAAGATGAAGCTAAGACTTTTGGTTGGGGTAAAAAAACTAGAAGAAATGTCAAATTACAACAACAAATATTGCAAGATACTGCCGATGAATTGAGATACAGAGTACAAGGTTCTTATGATGCTGCTGAAGATCATGATATTGAAGATTTATTAGAAGATTAATTCTTTAACATGTCGACCAGATTTATTAGAAGATTAATTCTTTATCATGTCGACCAGATTTATTGGAAGATTAATTCTTTATCATGTCGACCAGATTTATTGGAAGATTAAGCCTTTATCATGTCGACCCATTCCTCCCCCCACCCCCCGTCCTTCCTTAGTTTATAGAGAACCGAAAATTAATTGAACTAGTCAATACTATGATTGCATAAGACAAATTGTCGATTTTTTTTGCATATTGTACATAGAAAACAAGACTTAATACATATTATACTATTCTAATCTTTATTTAAGTTCTTAAAACCTACCAAATCAATCATTTAATCATTCCCTAATGGTATCTTTCATTACTGTAGGTTTGTTATGGCCCATCGCTTGCATCACGTGACCTAACATGGCATCTTGAAAAATCGATTTTTCATATATTATGAATTGATAACTTCAAGTAGTAGATATAAAACATTGTACATATGGCTGGTGATCCGTTCTTGTCTGATCCCAACAGAAAGAGAAAGAGAGCGAACCAGGCTGGAAGGAATTCCAAGAGTAAAGCGAGTTCTAAACCAAAATCAAATGGTAAATCACGTCAACCAGTTTCACGAAATGATGAAGAGATTCCTAGTGGCGAAGATTCAGAAAGTGATGGAGGTATGGAAAGTGACGTAGACTCAGAAATTGAAGATGATGCTAGAAATGAAGATGAATTAGATTCAGATGAAGAGTTTGAAGGTGAAAATGAAGCTGATAAAAGAAGAAGATTGGCCAAACAATATTTAGATAACTTGAAAGCAGGAGAATTAGGCGATGAAGAGGATTATGATGCACAAGATTTAGATGATGATATTGTTGCAAGACGATTACAAGTCGATGTTGCCGAGCAAAAAGGTCATATATACAAACTATATGGTGACAAAATATCCCCTCAAATTGAAGATAGCATTAAAGTTGTAACAACTAGAATAGGAGCAAGAAATTTGACTAGTATGGCGGTTAAATACCCAAACCTTTACACAGTATCAAAAGATTGTCAAATTATCAAATGGAATATAACTGGCAAACCTCAAAGAATAAAACATACAAAAGGTGGAATAAAATTTAAAAAATTAAATAATGAACAACCTCACAAAAACCATCATTACGATGAAATAACTTGTGTTGCTGTTTCCTCTGATGGAAAGTATGTGGTTACTGGTGGTGTAGATTCTCGTTTGATTATCTGGTCAAGTGAAAATTTGGCTTGTTTAAAAGTGTTATCAACCAGAACGGCAGTGAATTCCATTGTATTTAGAAGAAATACTGATCAATTATATGCTGCTTGTGCAGATTTAAGAATACGAACATATTCAATTAATCAATATACTCAATTGGAAATTTTATATGGTCATCAAGATAATATAACTGATATTTCAGCTTTAGCTCGTGAAACTTGTGTTTCCGTTGGTTCTAGAGATAAAACTGCCATGTTTTGGAAAATATCTGAAGAAACCAGATTGACATTTAGAGGTGGAGATCATGAACGTAAAAAGAAAAAGAATGACGATAATGCAACCCCATTCTATAATGAAGGATCTATTGAAGTTGTATCTATGAACGATGAATCCCATTTTGTAACTGGATCCGATAATGGTAATATATCTTTGTGGTCATTAGCTAAAAAGAAGCCTTTATTTGTACAAAGATTAGGTCATGGATTACAACCACAAGTTGCTCCTTCAACTGCTAGTGCAGAAAAATCTGAGGAAATTGCAAAACTTCAAGTTCCCCAGGCGGAACCATATTGGATTACTGCTGTCCACTCTGTGGCGTTCAGTGATGTTTTCATTACTGGATCAAGTAATGGATCAGTCAAAATTTGGAAGATAGGTCATGATGGTTTTAGAAATTTTTCTTTAATTGGTGAGATATCAAACATTAAAGGATATGTTGTTAAAATTGAAAGTGTTGAAATTCCTAATGAAAATAAATTATCTATATTTGTTTTAACAAGTAAAGAGCATAAATTTGGTAGATGGTTTGATAAAGTTGAAGGTTCCAGAAACGCCTTAATCAGTTTCACTGTAGACATATAAGAGAAGCGATGTATTACTAATCGTATAGCATAATTTTTACACTAGCATTAATCAAAATCTTTCAAAAATATTAATTTTCATATAATATACACTGTACAATAGCGCTTAAAACGCCGCTTCATCACCATCATCGTCACCTCCATCATCATCACCATCATCGAAATATTTTTCTGCATTATAATCATCATCATCGTCTTCTTCAAATTCATCATCAAGATCTTCTTCTTCATCTTCTTCAATTTCAGCGTCATCTTGATTTTCATCAATATCATCAGTCATGGTTTTTAATTTCTCCAAAATAGATTTAGCTTCGTCAACGTCATCATCATTGACGTTGGCAATAGCGACTGGTTTTGATTCAAACTGTTTCAACCCCCCATTAGACTTGTAAGTTGATAAATCTAACAATTTTTTCTTCTGCTTACCAGTTACTCCCATGACCGAATACAATTCTTGAGGGAAAAACTCTAGTTGGTAAGGATGTTCTTCGATAGTTTTCCCAATTTTCTTAACTTTCTTGTACCTATCAGAATATCGTTCTATACCATCGGGTTCAGTATTTTTTCGTTTTAAATTTTTGTTGATGCTTTGAAAATGAGTAGCATCGTATATGGTACCAGTATAAAATGCTCCATCAAGCATTCTTTGAGCAAATGATATTGACTGAGTGGCAGAATCGATTTCATCTTCAGTTAATTTCCCATGAATAGGAAGAGTCAACGTCGGCTTCTCGGTGGAAAATCCATTGGACAAGATGTCATTATACTCTAAGCCAAATGGCAACAACGATTTTGACGTATTTCTACCTCGAAATGACATCTATCTCATCTATACCATCGAAGTTATCCATGTCCAAATCAAGAGCCCCATCGCATCGCATTGTCAAGATCCAGGAGTGCACATAATCCGACATTTCACCAAGTTACCAATTGAGTTTGATCAGGCAAATAAGAGTAATAGCAAGGTCAATAGTAGTGTTTAAGGAAGTAAAGTAATAATGCAAAACCTAGCAGTTCATTTTCCGACTTTTTTTTTTCACTTAGCTTCAAAATTGCTCAATTTTGGCTGCAAAAAATTTATGAGAAACCGAAAGAAACACTAAGAGAGAAACACTAGAAGAGAAACACTAGGAACAATATATTTAGAATCGATAATGATCTATATTCAAAGAAAAAGACAGGATATCAATCATAAAACAGAAAAAGAAACATCTTTTATTTCCCTATAAAAAATAGGTTAATGTTTTATAAGGTTAATGTTTTATAAGGTTAATGTTTTATAAGGTGAATGTTTTATAAGGTTAATGTTTTACAAGATGTTTTATAAGGTGCATGTTTTATAAGGTGCATGTTTTATAAGGTGAATGTTTTATAAGGTGAATGTTTTAAGATGAATGTTTTATAAGATGTTTTATAAGGTGCATGTTTTATAAGGTGCATGTTTTATAAGTTCATGTTCCAATAAACACATAAAAAAAAATTTTAACCTGACCCATAGGTTCAATAAGCCTCTAGTAGTCACTCTAGTGACCTTAAAACAAGGTACAAATACGTATATCTCTTGCTTTCCTAGTGTCATTACAAATTTAGTCATTTCCATACCAAGCCTCTCTCTCGCTAGAGTGATGCGCAAAATTACCATACTAAACTATGGCTAAAGAAGACTCTACAATAAATGAAACTAGTAGTCCAAAAAACATCACAACTTTTGCTCTTTGTCAAAAACCGTTGCTCTTTATCCAAAACCATTCCTCGGGTTGTTCCTGTTTCACTCATTGATCTATGTCTAACTCATTTGACGGTTTTCCCGATTTGGTCAAAATCAAAATAAAAAATTAATCTTGATTACATAATCAAGAGGTTTCTTAAACTGGTTATGATTATAACTAGTAAAAGTTATATATAAAGTAAGAACGGTTTTAGTAGTGAATAATAGATATAGTCACCAGAAGATATAAGGTTTGTGTTAGTTTTGGAATTAAATATTAATGTCAGACGATATTGTCCTCGAGAATGGTGTATCGAATGCTCCCGAGAGTGCTGATGGGACACTTGTTGTAGTTGTTTGTAGAGCAAAACACTTACCCAATAGAAGAAAGTTAGACAAACAAAATCCATATGTGACTTTAAGGATAGGAACGGTTGCTAGGAAAACTCCATCACATTTTCGGGCTGGGCAAACTCCAGAGTGGACTCATGAAGTTCGATTTGAATTAAGTCGAGATCGAAAACCAATAATGATAGTCGATGTATTGGACGAAACCAAAAATGAACCAACCCCTATTGGTAACGTTGAAATCGATTGTTCAAAAATTTTTGCAAATCCTGCAAATCAAGACCGGGGGAAATATATTTATGATAATTGGTTTGATTTAAATATGTTTGGTAAACGAGCAGGAATGATCTATTTAGAAATGACTTTTTATCCAAGTGCACCAATATTACCTCCAAAAATTTCCAATCATAATCTTATTGTTAAAGAGGAGCAATCAATATACGATCCTGAGAATCGTCAACATGAATATGTTCATGATCCTTTACCATTATCAAGTCACCATTCGCATTCCAGTTTTGTCGATAATCAAATATCTCCTTATAAATCACCTCCTTCAAGATTAGATTCTCCCTCAAGGCTACCTTATGACCGATCAAATTCATTAACAAATTTCCCAAATATAAAAAAACATTCTCCATCAAAAGTACCTGTCTCCCATATGAAATATTCTCAATCAGAGTATACACCTTCTTTCCAACCTAATCCATCAGCTAAGCAAAAGAGTGTATTTGATGATGTTTTCGTTAATTCTCAAAACTCTGATAAATCTACATTTCTGAAGCATTTATCGTTTTTGAAGAATTCTGCGTCGACAAATGCAACAGATGTATCAAAAGATAGTTTTTTTGAAAACAATTCTTCCACTAAGGAAAACGATCATAAGAAACCATCGAAGTGGCATAAGTTTGCCAACAAATTCAAATCAAAAGAACCTATATCAACACTTTGGCAAGGTGAAAAGTCTTCTGAACCCGAATTGAAAGTTGATTTTGAACATTCATATTTAAATCAACCGCAAAATCTTAAATATGACTACCAGAATGAAGATGATGATCGTGATTATATGGCACCATTACCTCCACCTCATTTAATTGAATCAAACATTGCATCTAGTTCTGTGAATGGTACATTTGCACCACCTACTCCAGTACACAAAACGACAACTGCTCGAAAACCTCCTCCAAGTAAAAATTACTTGGATGATAAATTGACGACTTCTATACCTTTTTCAGCCGATACAATTGGATTAACAGATGATGAACTTCCTACTCAAGTATATTTACTTGATAAAAAAGTAAAATCTTTAACATTCTCGAACCCAAATCAAGAGGAACATAATCTTAATCCCAATGAAATTGATCCTAGATATTATGCTCCGACTCCATCAGATAAGTTAAACACGAGATTTAGATTACAAGAAGGACATCCCAGAAAACAAGATTTAGAAATAGATTTTAGAACTCATGAAACAGGATATTTGGGAAACGGGAAATTTTCTCCGACTGTATTTCAGCGAATAAATCAAAATCATTCTTATGAAGACGACGATCAAGAAAATAAACCAAAAGTGCCCCCCAAAGTTCCAAAAGGATTAACTAACCAAGAATATTACGCAATAGCTAAGGATCAGTACTTGCGTGATTTGAATGGAAAAAGATTATGAAATTATTGAATAACCTTTCGAGTTATCTGCATCTTGCCCTACATAAAACGCAAGCATATAGTCTATAGCACTATTCTATAGCGCTATTAACCAATTTGGCATATTTTTATTATTAAAGACCTCGCTTGTAAATTATTTCATTAAATTTTCAAAACTACATAAAAATATGGTTGAATCAAGATTAAAAGCGTTGTCGACTTTATCATACTAAAAGAGAATATGTTACTATTCTTGCTGTTTTTTCTTTTTGGTGGTAAGTATCAATCAGTGTACTTTCCTAAAACAGTTTAACTGCAAAATGTTGCTTTGTAAATTCCTAATAGTAGCAACAACGTATTCAGCAATGGAACTACATAAACTAGCTAATGGTTGGATTTCGCAATAATAATGTTATGATGAAAGCTTTAAGGACCTTTATTTACAGTTTGGTATTGATCAATTGGTTAGTAAATTCATTCCCAGTTTTGAAAGAGCCATCAAAAGATGATTTTTATATACCACCCAAAAACTTTGAACAAAGTGAACTAGGAACAATATTAAAATATCGAAGATCCCCTCAAAAACTACGAAGCCTATATTTCCCTATTGAAATTGCAAACTCTTGGGATATTCTTATTCGGTCTGAAGACTCATACGGTAATGCCTCGGCGGTGGTATCAACTTTGATGGAACCTTTTAATGCAAACCCTAAAAAATTGGTAGCTTATAATATAGCCCAAGATTCATCCAATATTGATTGTTCCCCAACTTATGCCATTTTACATGGAGCAAACGTATTTGTCAACTTGGCAGCTCAAGCTGAATTTTCATTATTCGCTGGAGCTGTACTATTAAACGAAGGTTATTTTGTTTTGACTACTGCATTCGAAACTACAGCAAATAACAAAGCAGCATTTACAGCTGGAAGATTAGCTGGTAAAAATATTCTTAATAGTATTAGAGGAGCGTTGAGATCTCGAGAGTTCACTAATTTAGCTGATCCACAAGTGATATTATGGGGTTTTAGTGGAGGAGCACAAGCTTCTGCTTGGGCTGTGGCACAAATAGATGATTATGCACCAGAAGTGAAATCTAATATTGTGGGTGCTGCTTTTGGTGGATTACCTAGTAATCTCACGGAAACTGTATTAGCTACCGATCAGACCTTGTTTGCTGGCTTAATTCCAAATGGAATAAATGGGTTAATTCATGAGTATCCTCATCTTGAACCGATCTTCAAATCATACATGAACGAAACTCAATGGAATAGACTAAAACGTGGAGCTGATTATTGTTTATTACCATCGATATTGGATTATGCTTTTGAAAATTTCGTTCATCAAAACAATTGTTACTTCAAACATGATTTTGAAATCTTCCATCAAGAAGATATTGCTAAAGTTCTATTGGAGAACACTTTAGCTGTGAATAACTCTTCCGAAATTCCAACCATTCCTATTTTTATGTATCATGGAGTTTGGGATCAGATTGTGCCATTCGTTAATTCCCAACGAGTGTTCAGGAACTGGTGTGAAGGGGGTGCCGGATCAATTGAGTTTGCGATTGATGTAACTGGTGGACACCTAAGTGATTTAGTACTTGGTTTACCAGCAGCTGCTGGTTGGATTAAAAATCGATTTGATGGAATAGAACCGGTCAGCGGTTGCGAGCAACTGAAATATATTAGTTTATTATCATATCCTAATGCTAGTACTCAATTGTCTGAAATAATGAAAGGGTTAAACAATGAGTTTCTAGGGCAAAAGATTGGCCCAGATAAAATGAAAAGAAGTTTTTATACAGAAGAAGATTTTGCTAAAGTTTTTATCAATCATATGAAATTAGAGTACACATAATGTTTAGAAATGAATAATTGAGAATCAAATACCATTGTGCAATCCTAATATTCTTGAAACTATATAAAATAACGTTATCACCTAAACAGATTTTGATTCTGAGATACAGTTCTAATTGGTCTTAATTCTATATCATAGTATTCCAACAACTCCCTAATTTGATTATATTTGTTTAAATGCATCAAAACATGTTCACATGAATCCTGCTGAACTTTTGATATACGAGTAGCAATCAGCTGGAGGAAATATGGAGAAAAGCATCTAGTTGAAAAAAGCCTTCGGTTGTAATACCGTCTACCTCTAGGTTCCTCGGGGTGTGAACGGAGCAAAGCAGCGGCTTTATTAGTTCTTCCAATGACTAGCCTGCGTTCTTCCTTGTAATCGACAGGTTTGCAGCGTAAAAGTATATTGCCCATACATGTTGGAATAATAAACTTCTTGGTCAAAATTTGTGGTTTGAGTGATTCATTGAGACTGGTATACACTTGAAACTTGTTCTGCTCTTTATTAGTCTTTATTGCTATATTCTCAGCCAAGGTTTTAGATTGGTTTTGTTTGCTTTTCCGAACTAACCTTACATTTGAGGATGCTTTGTGGTCTTTTACACCAATTAGCTGCTTTTTCACAATCCTTTTTTGATCTTTTATGAAAGTATTTCCTTCATCATCATTAACAAAATCATTATTAATATCAGTTATGACATTTTCGGCTTCTGGAATATTTTCCAAACTGAAATCATTGTGGAATTTATCAAACAAGCCTTTGGATTTAGTTAAGCCCGCTTTATCATGGAATTGGTTTTTTTCATCTTCTAAATTATAACCATAGTTTTTTGGAGACAGACTTTGGGTATTTTTATCTGGATTTGAGTGAATTCCAGTCGATGCAGGTTTGAATTGAGAGCTGTAGCTTGTATTCATTGGGAGGGAAGAGTGGATTTGATCTTCGTCTTCACAATATTTATTGATTCGAGTACAAAGAGGTTGGAACTCAGAAATATTGGCAATATTGTTCATTTGAGAGTGAAGATGACCAAAAACAGTTGGCTTATATATAGAATTCTCGTTTGAAATATGAACTTTTTGGGTACTTTCTTCTAGTTTCAAATAATTAATAAAATCAGATCGTAATTTATTCAATTTCGTAAATGACATTTTCCAATCAAGCTTAGTAGTAAGTAAAAGAAGATCCAAGTTTATCACCCTCAGCTTAGGGTTTGAACAATTCAAAAGCCACTTTTTTGTTACACCAAACGTGAATACTGGCAATTTCTTCTATCCAATGACTGGTATTTATTTTCTATATTAAAAATAAAAGATCTAACAAACAAAATGAATTAACACAGACACAAGTATTTATATATATAAATATATAAATAAATACGTATAATTGCTGTTTTAGATATGTATTGCCGTATGATTCTTTTGGGGATGTCAGGTTTAAAGCTTTCAGTATAGAAGGTTTGTGATTTGGGTGCAAAATTTTATATTTGTGAGACTCAAAAAGCAAAAGAGTACCACATTTGTTAAAAACCAGAAAACAATATTTTCTTAATGTTTATGGGTTTTCAGTAATGATTCTGTTCGAATATCGAATCAATAGTTCAATTTTTCACCAAACATAACCATTTATGTAACCAATTTTGTCTTTTTTTTTTTTTCTTTTCTTTCGAAACTGATATTACAACAGAAGAATTTTCCAAGGTGTTACAAAGCAATGCACAATTTTGTTCACATTATTGAGGTTTGTACAAGTAAATGATAATCACTGACCAATAATTTTACTTCAAATGAAGCAAAGTGTTTAATATATATATATTAGATTATAAATATAATATGAAATCTTCTTCTCTTTCATATTTATTCATTTTTAGATTAGATTAGGCAGGCATAATCACAATGTTTATAAGATTTCTTCTATTTGAAGTTAAGTTCAAGTTTGAGTCGGACTAAGTAGTAAGTAGCAGTGAAATAAAAAGTAGGATGTTTTATCTAGATATTTATATTTTACTTAGTAAAGTATTATTTCTTAGCTTTTTTATGATCCGTAATACTTAGAACGAAAGGATATAGAAATTATGTTTTCCAAATTTAATGTACTCATACCATTAGTTTCGAAGTACCAGAGTATTAGAGTATCTAGTTTGAAGAAACCATTAGACGGTTGCTTCAAGTGCAACCTTATCCTGAAATTCATGTAAGGCTGAAATCTGGAGTCGTGATAGAAGGCTGACAAATATCAAGTATGTAATACAGTATCCCATTTAGTAACAACACAAGGAGAGTTGAGGTTGTAGCGCTTAACAGAACTAGATGACCCATTGAAGCGATGAAGAGAGAGAAACCCTGCTAAATGTTTACTTTTACTGAAGTACTAAGTTGGCCAAAAAAAAAATAACATCGTCATACGAAGCTACAAATATTTCAAGTAATAATTATAATAATACAGCATAAACCTAAAATACAGTATAAAAATAAACACAAACAGTAAGGTAAATATGGTTGAAGTAGAATTGAACTTAATAAAATACAATTTTATAAGATTTCATTCAATCACCATAACCACAAGGATGATATCTGATTTTCAACAACAATGAATCATCGGTCTTGACAATCATATAAATCAAACCAAAGCAAACCTGTGAAGAGTGACACATAACAGATAAAAACATAAACAAAACACAACGAAATAGAAAGCAATACGCTAGAATAGAACAAATTGAGAATTTTGACATTGTTCAATTTTTATTTTAATTTTGAATTTGACAATTATGAGCGATCATTTTAATAATAAATGTGGTAAAAGTCTTATAATAAAGCCAACACACAACCTAAACCTACTAAACCACCGACTTGTAACTGATTACCAACGTTTCCGGTACGTGTAGCCAGAGTGACAGTACCAGTAACAGAGCCAGAAACACTTGAAGATTTTGGTTTCACGGAGGTATAATTCGACGAGGAAGCAGTGGAATGGGAATGAGATTCGGAACTGGTGATTGTATTATTAGACATAGCGACGGCTAACACTCCTTTGAATGCGGTAGCAATTTCAGCTTCAGCAGCAGAACTGGCCGATGCTTTTGATAAAACCAGTTCAACAGAAGCAAGACTAGCAACACTAGCAGCACTGGCAACACTAGCAGCACTGGCGACACTAGCAGCACTAGCAACACTAGCAACACTGGCAGCACTGGCAGCACTGGCAACGCTGGCAACGCTGGCAACACTGGCAGCTGAGCTTTCTTCAGGAGTCAATAAAGTAACAGTGACGGTGATAGTTTGACTACTGGTGGTGACAGCACCCATAACATTTGTAGCTAATGCAGCTAAAGCAAACAATTTCAACATAATAAAAGAGTGACTGAGGTTGAATACAGATAAAGGAGCGACTGTAGTTAAAATGACTGTTGATAAGCAAAAGTTACTGATTCCTCTTCTCCAATTGATAAAAATTTGTTTACATGGTCGTGTGCTGCCTGAAATCTCGGGGACACAAATTTGGCCCAGACCTTAAGAAAAAGAAAAAAAATAAAAACAAAACAAAACAAAACAAAGAAAAAAAGTAAGAAAAAAAAAAGGAGAAAAACATAATGAGAGAATAGGAGTTGTAACAAGCTTGGGTTTTAATTATATAAGTGATGTGCTTAAAAAAAAACATAGATTGGGGTTTTTTCTTTTCTGTTAACATTAAAGTTTTTGATGACATGTAAAAAAATAAATCAATTGTTTTGATTTGATTTGGTAATCCTCTTACTCGATTGGAATAGGTGCATATAAAATAAGTTTAAGGTAAAGATATTTTTTGAAAGTGGCATGAAATTGAGGCGAGCGACAATGACAACAATTGTCAAAAAGTTTGTCATTTTGTCAAATTTTGACACCAACTAAAGTTTCGTTTGGGTGCATTGCATAATGGTTGATATATTTCTTTGGATATTATCAGGAAATGTTTTTTCAAAAACATACCAAATAGGGGTAAAATGACAAGCATTTGGTTAAATAGGAGTATTACCGAGTTTGATGACATCTTTCTTGATCTCACAAACAAGAAAAGATAAAGTAATGCTGTTACAAAAAATCATTTACTAAAAGACAGAAAGAATGCCCTTCAAAATTCATTTGATAAGAAAGACAACGAATGGTCTTACAAATTCATTTACAAAAAATGGTCATACAAAATCAGTTAGTAGAAAAAATATGGTCTTACATAATCAGTTAGTGGAAAAGTTTGGTCTTACAAAATTAGTTAGTTGGGTGGAAAAATATGATCTTACGAGTTGATTAATTTGAGGCAATAGTTCGTGACCAGTGATGGCTAAGTAGAGTGAGTGAGCCCCGGGTTGGTCAAATTTACGCTCAAAAATTATAGCTCGTAAGTGGTCCTTATCAAAAATAAACCGTTGATGTACAACTTGTAAAACTTAAAAACCCAATTTAAATGTAACCTAGTTGAGAACTCGTTTTGACGTCACCAAGTATATCATCAATTCGTAAAATCATTGATGGAAAAATTAACCATAATTGATATTTTTATTGCATTGATTTAAGATGATTTACAAAACCAAATTATACGAAATTAATGTTGATTTTTGGTTCCAGTTAATGAAGAGTTTTCTTTTCTTTTTTTTTTTTTTTGTGGTGGTGGTGGGTTGTTGTCAATGTTTCTGTATAAACACAATAAGAACATTTTGCAAGCATTTCACGAAAGGCATGCCTTTCGTGATTTGCAATGGTTTTCTATTTACAGAATCTCCTCAGATTATTTGTTTGAACTACAATCAGTCATTCCCTCACAATTGATGTTCCAGATTAATCATTTAAAGTGTTAATTCATGATAGTTTGAATCGAGATTGAAAACCTTTGCTACTCGATATACGTACAAATTAGATCTGCAATAGTCTCAGCAACCATTCAAGAACAAAATCGAGACAATACCCTTTAATTGAATCTAGTCTTGACTGAGAGTTGTCGATCGAACTTTTATAGACTGTAAATTAATCCCCACGAGTCGAAATATGTTTCCAGTTCCAGATGTCACAGGAGCTTATGTATTGAGTCATATTTGCAAGACATCAATATCGAAACAAGTTCATATTATCATAGAATCTTCCCAACTCTACTAACGATATTACTATGGAATTTTCCGAACTTTATTAATTAATTCAAAGATTTCCAATCCAACCTCCTCCTCCTATTATTTCCTTTGAGTATTATCGTTGGTTAGTTTGTCTCTCTCGCCAAGTATAAATGAATTATAAATCCAAAGTATTGAATAAATACAAATATTGAAGTAGTTTCCAACATCAAAATGAATTGATGTCTTCTTAAATAACACACACACAAGCGCAAATGCACACAGATTTTTACACAGACTTATACAAGATTTTTACACAGATTTTTACACAGACATACATCCAAACCTTACTTAACAAGTTTTCTATTTAGTTACAACATTATCATTGACAACTTGTTGAGTGTTTTGGTTGCAAAAACTTTGTGTCTATTTTATTGACAAAACCACGTGCGTGTATGACATTTTTTGTTCTTACCTGCAGTCCGAAAAATTCTGAAATTTCTGAAATTTTTTTTTCAGTAAACCATTAGAACTCACAAGAGATACTATTAAATCATAGTTTACGGGATGTTTAAGAACTTTCTACGTTTTAAATCGGCTATACCTTTTGAGCCAGTACCAATAAATCAATATAAAGGAAGATCTTCTTTCAATTTCAAACCAAAAAAGACGCCAGGTTTAGTTCATAATCCACCATCATCAATAAATAAACCTTCAATTAAGACTCCAAGAGCTTTCTTGCCTATGAAAGATCCAAGAAGAAGCTTACCTGTCAAAACTTTTACTAAAGAAGAATTGGCCAATTATCCTTTGATTCAAGCTTATCAAGCACAAGGAGAAAGAACCTATGATATTACTCCTGAAATCGTTCAACAAATACAAGAATTAAGACAATCAGATCCTCAAGAATGGACAATTTCAAAATTATCTAAAAAGTTCAATTTACCCATGAATAAAATAAATGTATTATCAGGTTCGTTAGAAACTCCTAAAGTTCAAGAGTTATCGGAAGCACAACAATTGAAGCAAATGAATAGAAAGAAAAGAGCCGAATTATGGTTAAGAGGCGAATTTTAATCTTAAAAATTGTCGTCTGATCTGAAAACATCTACATTACCAATATTAAAAATCTTTGAAATGAAGTAAATTCCCGTACGAAATTTATTTGAAATAGATTTGAAATCTAGTTTCTTATTGAAACACAACACATTAATGAAACTGTCATTCTTGCCTTGATCAAAAAATAGAATAAAAGAATGGTTTGGTGATTTTCATACTGAGTGCTTTGAACTATTTTTCACCCCCACCAAGGTTTTAGTGTTTCTTTCATATCAAGGTTAACATCGAAATCATAGTACACTCCACCCTTGCATATATCTATATATTATATTCTAATTGTAAATAAATTCTAATATCGCTGTATATTAAATTCAAAATTTAAAAATTAAGAAAACTGTAAATACAACTTTAGACACGGAAATTGGCCGGGATTTTTTGATGATATCTATTGAAAAAACTAGTGTGACTCCAGGTACTAATCTACATTAACATTGAGTTACTTTCAATCAAAGGTCAATCTCTGTTTCAAAAACTTTTCATGGTAGCGCCGAAGCTTCAATTTTTCAAAGGTAGCCATACAAAGAGCTGAAGGTAACATAGGTTAATTGTGAAGAATACTAGCAAAGATGAGCGATAACGTATGTATTGGCAGATGTTCATCAAATATGTGCGATTATATGATACTAACCACGAATGTAGTCCAGACGAGGCGGTCATCATCATCATAATAGAGACAACAATCATTCTAATAATCAAAATAATAGAAGAAGAAACAATCAACTGGGTTCGAAACATGAAGGGCCAAAAAGGGAAGCGATTTTGGATTTGGAACAATATAAGGACCAACAAATCAGAGTTAAGTTTATTGGTGGAAGACAAATTATTGGGAACTTAAAAGGGTTTGATCAATTGATGAATTTGGTTTTGGACAATGCAGTTGAAACTCTAAGAGGTATGTATGGAAATTAATACTAGGGAACTAAAAGGTTTGGATATTGTTAATTTTATGTTTTCAAAAAGAAATGTTATTTGGCCTAGAATCATGGCTAGAGCACCTCGGTGCTCTAGTCTTGGTGAAGTTTGAAATGGTCGAGGGAGTGGTGATAGAGAACCTATCGTTATGAAACTTTCATAACGATAGGTTTATATGTATTACAAGTGAACCTATCAACTTTGCTTGACATGAATCCATATTGATACAACCATCAACTTAAGGGATGTAACTGAGGCAGGCGGCTGAATATTGGTTCTGCAACTAACTAGCAGCTACACCTTGAGTGATCTCTAGCTGTAACTATTATGTTTGTAAATAATCTGCGGTACTGCTGAAACTATTGGGGTTATAAATCAACATGGTTGCAAATTGGGGTGGCCAGAAACCATGATTTTGAAACTAAGACTTAGCAATATTACCGAAATCAACTAAGATTGATACGATACTAACTATCTAGATCCTGAAGATGATACTGTTTTAACTGACAAGACTAGAGATTTGGGGTTTGTAGTGGTGAGATGTACTTCGATCTTGACTATCTCACCAGTCGATGGATCTGAAATCATTGAAAACCCATTCACCAGTGAAGAACAGTAAACGAATGTGAATGGTTGAAACCCCATTCACTAGTGAACACCAGTAAACGAACGTGAATAGCAAACGAACGTGAATAACAAACGAACGTGAATAGCAAACGAACGTATGTGAAGAGTAAACGAACGTGAATGGGATTTTAACCATTCACTAGTGAAGAGAGTAGGAAAAAAAAAGTCAATGATTGTATTCACCAACCAAGTCAGTAAAAGAATGTGAATGTTTATATTGTATCATAGGTTTATATTAATCAATTCAACAATCAGCGTGTAGGTAGAATCGAAACCGATGCTTATCAAATTGTAAGCCCAAAAAAATTTCGCTCCAACAACAAATTTTATTACTAGGGCTTTTTTCTTTATATAGTATCATGTCCAAGTCAGAAACTAATGACAATGTGGTTTTGTTAAGACAAACCAATCAGTTGATTGGATTATATTCTATAATAAGAGATCAAAATACAAAAAGAGGTGATTTTGTCTTTTATTCTGATAGAATTATTAGATTATTAGTAGAAGAAGGTTTAAACCATCTCCCAGTTGAAAAGGCCACTATTCAATGCCATGGGGACAATAAGTTTGAAGGTGCTAGGTTCTTGGGTAAGATTTGTGGTGTTTCTATTGTGAGAGCTGGGGAGTCAATGGAAATGGGATTAAGAGATTGTTGTAGGTCAGTTAGAATCGGGAAAATTTTAATTCAAAGAGATGAAGAAACGGCTTTACCAAAATTATTTTATGAGAAATTACCCCAGGATATTAGTGAAAGATTTGTATTCTTATTAGACCCAATGTTAGCCACTGGAGGTTCTGCTATGATGGCTGTTGAAGTGTTGTTATCTAGAGGAGTTCAAGCCAAAAATATCTTCTTTTTAAATTTAGTTGCTGCTCCTGAAGGAATCGCTGCTTTCCAAGAGAAATATCCTGATGTTCGCATTATAACTGGTGCTATTGATGAAAAATTAAATGATGATAAATATATCGTCCCCGGTTTAGGTGATTTTGGTGATAGATACTATGGTATTTAAATCCTAAAAAAAAAAAAAAGGAATAAAAAAAATTGAAGGAAATAATTCTTAAACAAGATTATGATCATATATCAATAAACTATACCACTGTTATATATTCTGACCATATCCCAATCAACCTTTGAAATACACTGTTCCATATTCTGACCATAAATCATTCAATAATCCTGCAAAATACCACTGTTGTATATCCTGGTTTATCAACACAGTTAAATATTTTGGTTGATTATATATTCTGGTTTATTACTATTGTTATATATCCTGGTGTATGTCCACTGTTGTATACTTTGTATTATTCATATATTGTCGTTTATTACCACTGTTACATACATTTGACATGGATTATATCTGGATTCTCGTCATATTCTTGAGAAGTTACCCACATCTTTTTGAATGTAGACAACCCTGCCAATATTGATCCTCCAATCCAAGTGGAATACTTTCGTTCGGGTGGAGCGTATATTTTAACTTTCATCTTGGTATCATAAGTGTTTGCCCCAATTTGTTTGTTCCAAACACTATGATGTTGTGAAGAATTCGAAGACGACTGTTGCTGTTTCAATTCGGATAGTAATCGATCACCAAAATTTCGTAAAAGAGTATTTCCCCCACTTAGTATAATATTCTGATACAAAGTTGGCCGCAAATCTAAATCAGTTTTGGATATCGATAAAGAAGTTAATTCATGAATACCTGGAGACTCGTCTCCAATTAACTGAGGATTAAATAAAATTTCTGGTGATCTGAATCGTTCAGCACCCAATTGAATCTCATGACCATCAGGTAATTTGTATTTTGTGAATAATTCAGAATCACTATTACCTAAATAATATAATGAAGAAGCTAATTTTTCATCTTTAATAGGATCTTTAGATATGAAACATGATTTTTCTTTAATTAATCGAACAATTTCAAATTCAGCACTAGAATTGAAATTGACTCCTGTCATCCTTCGTATGTTGAACGATAATTGTTCTGTGACATCTCTTCCTGCAACATCCATTCTTTTGATTGATGTCGGTAATGAAAACCCTTCATACACTGGGACTATATGAGTTACTCCATCACCTGAGTCCACTACTACTCCTGTTGTTCTACCTGATGCGTACAATGATAAAACAGCTTGGATGCTAACAAAAACACACGGTATGTTGAACGATTCAAATAAAATCTGACACATTCTGTCCCGATTAGCTCGAGGATTCAATGGTGCCTCAGTTATCAACAATGGATGATCTTCAGCATTAGCTTTCAAATCTTGAGTATACGTATGATACCATAGTTTTTCCATATCGTTCCAATTGGTTACAACTCCGTGTTCCATTGGATACAGCAACTTCAATAATCCTCGATTTTGTTGGGCTAAGTCTCCCATAAACGTTTCTTCTTTAGTCGAACTAGTAGAAGTATCTTCACCTATCAAACTACCTGCCATTATTTTGGTATATTTTGGCCGTCCAATTATCGACGAACCAAATGCTTTTGGTTTATCTTCTCCAGCAAAGCCAGCTTTCAAGTTTCCTGACCCATTATCTATAACCACTGGTTGATTATATAGGTTATCACCGTCCATTATCGTATTTAACCGGTTCAAAATCGAATTCCAGATTGTTTTGTAGTTTTAGTTTACGTAATTGACGTCCAATGTAGGAAAATCCCCGGTGTTGACTAGTTATAACAATATTTCAGTGTATATATTAAATTTCACAACCATTTTTCACTACGCTCTGTTTACATTTTGGTCAAGAATTCTGTATACCAAAACATTTCTCTGGCTATAACTCATACAACGGCAGTCAGGAGCTATTGATTCGGGATGTCTTCGTTGAATACACTTTCAAATAATCAGAAGTCTCAGTTAAGGAACGCTTATAGGCTTATTGATGGAGAATCTCGAGATAGTATTATTACCAAACAAGATTTGATAAATATATACAGTCAACTAGGGTTGAAAGTTCCATCCGATGATCAGTTGACACAAATGCTTACAATAGAAGGAGTTTATCAAGAAAATGGGATAAATTTTGCCAAATTTCTGCAAATTATGGCTCATGAATTTGAAAAATTTGAAGATAGAATGACTATATATAATGCTTTGACAGTGTTTGCTGATGAATCGGTGTCAGATAAGAAGTTTCGAGAACAAGAATTAGTGGTAGATGTAGAAGCATTGAAGGATATTTGTTGTTCTGTTCAATTGGGGGAAATAGGTTCGGGTGATCATCGTTTAGATAGAGCAACTTTTGATAAAATGGTAAATGGATTTGTTAAACAACAAATAGATGGTAAATGGATATTTCAAGCTTCAAAATGGTTGGATGCTTATATAGATTAGGAGAATAGATCATAAGGACTAACATAGTAATCGTGAATCGATACAAGATTGCTACAATTGATGACTCAATATCTCAATATATCAAATCTGGTTCATCTTTTTGATTTATTATTGTACAGGTTTAATTATATGCAATTCAGAAACAATGCTGCTAGTTTACAATGATGGATCTATCTTTTAAGTTTACATCATCTTGCAAAGATCATATCGAATCATGTCTAATGATCAATGATCAATTCATCACAACCCCAATCTTCATAAGAACCATCTGGTAAATGTCTTCTAATAACTAAAGGAATTTTCTTTTGAGCTAATTCTTTCATAGCAATTTGTAAAGGATCAGTTTCACCTTCAATATCAACCAAAACTGGGGCATTTAATGAAATTTGTAACGCTCTTGTTCCTAATATTCTTGCTCGTTCATATTTAGTCATGTAAGGAGTTGTAGTTCTATTTTCCTTTGGTATAGCCAAATCTTTGGCTATCTTTTTACCTAATGCTATCTTGTTCACTGCATCATCTGGTCCAAATCCTCCATTAATGATTTCCTTCCCATCGGCAGTCTTCATGGTAACATCTCCATTTTGTTCTTCAGCTGGTTCAGCAAATTCTTCTTCAGAAAAATGATCTGGCCCTTCAAAATCTTCAAAGTGCTCGGCGGCATCGTTGAATGCGTTATCTTCAAAGTCTGACATCCTTGCTAATATTTCAACTCGTACCAAACTTTCTATTCAAACTGTTGATGTTTCGATGCCTGAAAAATTAGCAAAACTTGAAAAGTACACGACCGCTTACGTATGATAACGATTGAAGTGAATATTTAGTAAATATATGAAGAAAGTCGATACTTTAAGAATATAGATTGAAAGATTGAAGAAAAATTGATATATGAGTCGATTTTCAAGTTTTTAAATTGAAAAATGGGTAATTGAAGAGTGAAAAAAAAAAAATTATTTTACCTATATATTCTAGTTTCGAATGAAGACTGAATAGTAATATGAAATGGGCTAGTAACAAGTAGTTTGAAGTGAACTAGTGTCAAGTAGGTTTGATTAAGTACAAGTTGGTTTAGTTCAAGTTTACAGTGTGAAAATGGGAGATTGACATTGGCATTGGCATTCAACATTCATATAATTTACATTTAGATCTATACTATTAATGTATTTGAATCATATATACGAACTATTGTATAAGGATGTGATTATTTGGCTTTTGTTTAAAATCAATTAAATTGAGGTGATGTGAATGCATTTAATCTATTGATAAATAGAAACTGGAAAATTAACTTATTGTTTTATTTATTTTTCTTATTCATAGATTCGGCTAACTTTTTTGATTGTCCTAAGATCTGATTTATAAATCGGATGCATAAGGTAATACATCAATATCACCAATAGCAACATAATTGAATTTAGTGATTTTTGGTTGGGTAGTATCTGGTTTGAAAGTTAAAGGATTGATAAAGCTAGATTGTAATGCAATTGATAATTCTGTTGATTTAGCAGCATCAGAAGTTTTGGTGGATTCAATTAAGGCTTTGACTTTTTTAATGTTTGTAGCAACGTCTTCAGCTTTACCTTTTACAGATACAACAAATAAACCAGCATCAGAATATTTGTATAAGTGAGAGTTAGCACCATTTATTTGTGATAATGGGCTTGATTCATTTGGAACAATGGAATTACCTAAAGCAACCGATAAAGTTTCAAATTGACCAAATTGACTTGGTTTAATTGGAATACCAATTAAAGCTACTGATTCACCAGATTTAGCCAATCTTGATTCTTGTCCTAAGAACAATTCAGAAGCGTTAGTTGCAGAAGCTCCATAAGGTAATTGAGATAAAGGAGAATCATTAATAAATTGAGTTAAATCATTTTCATTAACTCCAGATGCAAAAATTGCAACATTTGAATTATTAACGTGTTCAAGGGAGAATTGTTTAATATCATCAATAGTAACTGGTTGAGTACCATTGTAATATAAACCATTACCTAAACCTCTTCTAAATGAGATTTGATGTAAAGATTCTAAACCAACAAATTCATTACTAGTAATAGCTTGTTGATATTCAGCTTTAGCAGCTGGTAAAACAATTTCTGATAATTCATGAGGTCTAAAAGCAGGATTTACTAAAGTATTACCTAAAGCTTCGACATAATATGGTAAATCAGCTTTTAAAAATTGAGTATTTAAAATTATTGAATCTCTAGTAACTTTACTGGAGAATATTCCTCCCAATAATTCCGATTCTCTAGTAAATCTTAATGCTGATTTGTTTTGAGTATTTAAAAAGCTAAATTTAGAAAATAAATGGGATAATCCTGATTTACCTGCTCTTGACCCTCCATTGTTAATCACAACAGAAATATTACTCAAATACCCAGTTGATTCTCTGGAAGTCAACTTGATTGAACCAGAACTGTATGATCTGACTGCGCTACGACTTAACATCCTTCAATTCTTATAAATAAAATCAGTTTCAATAATAAATGAAATGAAAGTTTTTACTTACTATAATTTTTCACCATATCGTAAAATTAATTTTCCCGATTTTCATTGGTGAAAAATTGATCACGTGATAAGTTCATTATTGAATAGCGATTTATTATAAAGATAATTACAATAAATGATTAGTAAAATGGGGTTTTTGGGTGATAATAAGCTGGTTTATTGGCAGTAAAAGTGATTTAACAAAAACGGTCAAAAAAAAACGATGTAAAACTATCAAGTTTTACCCTACTTTATTGAAATTTTTATTCTAGTGTCTCATAATGATATAGTGTGTAGATGTAAATTAGTAATAATGATTGTGCTTGTATTGCTAGAGCTCTTGTGCTCACTAGTTACATTCAGTGTAATGTCAGTCGAGCTTCGTATATTAAAAGTATACAGAATTTTTGAAGTCCGCATACACAATTTGTATTGACACTTGAAAGTATACTATTGAATTTTAACAAAAATGAAAAAAGTATATTGAATCTTATGATGCTTAGGTTGCATTTCGTCTTTTAATCCCATGCTTCTTTGCTTCCATATTTGCTTCCTTTCTTACGATACTTTTTCTTCAAAGACTTTTTCTTCAAAGACTTTTTCTTCTAGCACTAGTCTATCACTTGTCTTTCTCTCCTTACTTCAATTCCGCCATCCATTACATAATATTCTTAACTATCTTCATTCTTTCTTTCTTTCTTTCTTTCTTTCACTCTTTCTTTCTTTCTTGTAATACTCATATCTTTATGTATACATCCTTTCTGAACTTCAGTTTTCTTTCCGCTTATGATTGTACATATTTATCTTCTGCCTATGCTAGCTATTCTTCATTTTCTTCTCTGTTTTCTTCTCTTTTTGATTCTTGTTTTCTGTTCTTTTCGTTCCTAATGAATGGTTTTCTTTATCTCCATTTTCTATTAAAATTTTTTTTTATATTGAAGATTCTTCATAGTTTTGTCGTCAACTCGTAACCCTATATTTGGGTTAATCGTAATTTTGATGCTTGTTGCGGAGTTAACTTGTGAAGTTTGGCATAATCCAATGTTAATTGTGCCCAAAATAAATCAATAATTATTAAAGCATGAGCAACCCCCCAAATTAGATTGATACTATAAAAGAAATTAGAATTCCCATTACCTAAAACAATCCAACAGTAGTAAAAAATTGGCGATAACAAAAGACACACCAATAATACTAGTCCTGAGATTAAAGGATATCTGCAGTGAGGCATTACCGTTGATTTAAAAATGGGAATTAAACTTAAACCAAAACCTAAGTCACCAATAGTGGGATAAGATTTTGAAAATGATAACCAAAAATAACATAAAACAAAACCTAAAAATGAATCTCCATTTACTTGAGTATAATCAATTGGAGTTTTGGTTTTTATGATAGTCGTTGCATTACTACTACTTTTACTAGTAGTAGTATTATTGGTTGAAGTAGTTGAGGTGGTATTAGTCTCGATACTAGTAGTATTTGCAGTGGTATTGGTGTCAATACCTGTGGTATTTACATTGGTATTTGTGTCAATGAGTTCAGTAGTAATATCAGTATTAGTTTCATTGGCTAATCCATTCTTTATTTCAGTACCATAACCATTTTCGTCAATAGCTAATAATTTACCCTCGGGTCCAATTACTAATCTTGATAAAGGAATGTCATCCAAAGGGTCTTTTGGTTTGTATTCAAAGAGTCTGATGGATATTGGAATAATAAATATAAAATGATAAAGGTTGAAAATTCCCACATAAAATGGAGTAAAGAATTGAAACATTTCTGTGAAAAGATACCACCATAAACCAATATTTGGAGAAATTTTATCAAAAAATATAATTGTACCATAACAAGTAAAAGCAAAATGCCATGAAGCCGTAATTGCAAAGGAAGCAAACATTAAGAATGTAATTGCCATATAAAAAATTCCTCCTCCAATTACATAAATTTTGGTAGGAGGATGTAATTTCAAAGAATGAGCTATCGCCAATATTGGAATGAACAAATATATTGGAGTGAAAGTTAAATAAGACGAAATTGCCAATAATATCATGGCTCTTTCATAATTATAGCATAATACAACTTGACTGATTGATTCAATCAAAAATAACCATGAGAATGGTAATGAAGAATGACAAAGATTAGTTAATAAAATCAACGGATTGAAAAGGTAAAAACTTGCAATAAAGTCATCATTAAACCCAGTATAATGCTTACCACTTCTTTCCAGATTATATTTATTATACCATTTATTGATCGCTATTAATCTCCAGGCAATAATCAAATCAATTACTGTGAATACTAGATTGAACCAAATTTGCTTAAATGGTAAATTATTGATTAATGACATCAACACAACATATAACGGAGGGTTGGTGTTAATCCCACCGTCGTATAGATTAATACCATTATCCAAATAATAGAAGGCTTCTTGTAATGATTTAAATGAATTTATTGGAGTTGATATTTCAACTGTTGATGCCAAAATTTCAACTATTTTAGGAACAATCGAAGGTAAAATAAACCGTATCAACCCTCCAATGACAAATACTTGTGTTAACTTCGTCATTGCCTTCAATTGATGTTAACTCAGTTAAAAAGTGTCGCTAGTTCAACGTTTTCACGGTTGGTGTTTGTTGGCGCAACTGAAAAATTCCATCACCAAAAGAAATATTTCAGTTACAATTTATCAACCACGACACAATGGTACGTAAACAGACACAACTGGGGGCAAGCGATGGAGCAATGGAAATGCAAATTGCTTTCAATTATGTGTAGCTACTAACATTCTAGTTTCAACCAATTAATCCCAAACCGTACTTGAAAACCCTTGTAGGTAAACGTATAATTGTTCGATTGAAGTGGAATAAGACCGAATACAAGGGTGATTTGATAAGTTTCGATAGCTATATGAACTTGCAGTTGGATAATACGTTGGAAGTCATGGTTGAGAATGACGAAAAGAAGGAAGAAGCTATAGGGCAGATTTTTATTAGATGTAATAATGTTTTATTTTTGAGGGAAGATAAAGATGCCATCGAAATTGATAACTAAGAGCGCTCAAGAAGCGAAGGGAGGGTGAAACCTTCACGGGCAAAGAAATCATCGCAACTTCACGGCCATGAAACCTCAGAGCCTTGGAATTTCAAAGCCATGGAACTCTAAAGCTTATGAAACCTCAGAGCTATGAATTGCCAGAGCCATTCAGGTTCAGGTGGTGGAAAAGTATCTAAGGCACTGAAGGGAAAAGATGATTTAAGTGAAAATTTTGGAAGCAATAGGATGCTTAGGATTGAAATGATGAGGTGGTTGTGAGTATTTTTAGTAACCAAGGTACTTTGAAAACGAAATGATTTATTAAACAAGACGAATATCTTTTAAACATGGTTGCTGGGGTAGCTTCACAGCTGATGCTTTTTGCTTCAATCACCGCTGGGGCTCACTAGCGACTTCGCTAGCGAAGTCGCTGTTGGTGATGCATACGCTCATCATACTGAAGCAAAAAAGAAACAGAATACGAACTGAAAAGAAGTTGATTGATCACATACTAAAGAGTTACTTATTATAGCTGAACATTGTGAAGTATTTGAAAAATCGAGAGTATATGTGTGTGGTTTTTATTGAAAATATTATGTCTTTCTAACATGCTATAATCATCGTGAAACTCAAATAAAAGTGTTACCATAGTTTAATTCATATCTAGCGGACTTCGAACAAGCGTAATCCAGCTTAATTTCTCACTATTCTGACCTAGCTCGATCCAGCTTAGTCTCCTCTAGTCATATATAAGTACCAATCTGTATTGCTTATTCTCCATTGTACTCAATTTTTTCATATATACATAATCAATATTAGACTCTTTAGTTAGCTCTTTCGACTACGGTTACAACCATCTTGACTTCTAGCGTCGTAGATCTCGTGGTATCATTTGGTTTCATCACTAACAGGTTGGTGAAGAAGGTGCGACAAACTCTATAGTGAAAAACAAATCATCAACAAACCTTTGGTTGAACGTTGCTAGGGTTTACAACACGAGTGAATGGTGGAACCAGCTGTTGCTCCCTATGGTGGGTTGCTTGTGAAGACAATTGCTGACGAGCAAGAACGAGAAGCCAAGCTTCAAGAACAAACAATTGAGGTTGATGTGAATGGTCAAACCGAAGTTATTAGACCTGAATCGCTTTACATAAAAGGGGTGGATAATTTATCTACTGATGATATCAAATGCTTTGTTGATTATTATTTGAATACTATCGTCAAGCAAGGAGACGAAAAAATCGAATATGAGTCTGTTAGTACCCCAATAACATATAAGGTTGAATGGATTAATGATACGTCCGTGAATATTGTGTTTCAAACTCATGAACAGTCGATGATTGCGTTATCGAAACTAATCTCATTAGACAAAGACGTCGATGAAATTCCAAAATTCGAAAATATTCGTGAATACATTAATGATATAATTCAGTTGAGAGAAACAAAACCTTATTCTGCTACGATTAACTTCAAGAATCAGCAAAATTTATTGAAAAGATTAGATATCATAAAAGATGTTTCTCAAGAAACTAGTGAAATGGAAGAAGATGATTCGGATTTAATAATTCATATAAGACAGTCATTCCAATCTGATAGAAAAGTTAAAAACGCTAAAGAATATTCTCGATATTATTTATTACATGGAGAGCCAGAAAGAAAACGATTCTATAAAAATCATCGTGACACCAATAAATTTGATAGAAGAAGTTCAAGAAGAAAATCGGAGGAAGATTTATTTGCTGATAAATTAAAACAAATTGGAAAATCAGATTTAGATGATGATGAAGAAGATTTGTTTGCCGATAGAATTAGAGAACGGTCTCCAAGTAGAAGAAGTAAACCTGCTCAATATAGTAACAATAGATGGAGAGAAAGAAGATAAAAAAAATTTATCCAGTCATTCAATCAATCATAACCAAACAAAACTATAAAAAACAAGATTTGTTTGCAAGCCTTAGCATATACAACTTTGCATTTGCTTCTGATAATTTTGTAACGTTAATAATATATTTATATATATTTATATATATTAAAAAAAATACATTGATGAAATAAATGATGAATTCATAATTCTATGCTTTAAGTATCTCAATTTCCTTCTTGGCCAAAATCGTTAGTGAATTCAATATGCTTTGCAATATCAGCGCTATTAACTGTAGGTCTATTGCTTTTAATCGATTTGATGAAATCCTTTATGGTAAGGTCTGGTTCCTTTAATTCATCAGTGCCAATATCCATCCAACTCATTTCTTTAGCTCCAGAATCGCCAGGAGAACAAGGAGTTAATTTTTCATTGCCATCTTTATCAATAACTGGTTTAAAATGAGTAGCTTGTTGAATTTTTCGAATGGGTTGCATTAAAGCATCACGAACAACGACAGCAATATCATGACCAGAATATCCATCAGTCATTTCAGCCAAGATTTTCAAATCATGAGGAGTACAGTCACAAGGAACATCACCGATGTTTAATTCAAACATTCTTGTTCTTGCTTCGACTTCAGGAAGGGCGATATATATTCTTCTTTCAAATCTTCTTCTTACAGCAGCATCCAATTGCCAAGGAATGTTAGTAGCTCCTAATACCAAAACCCCAGTAGGGTCGTTACCTACACCATTCATTTGCACCAATAATTCAGTTTTAATTCTTCTTGAAGCTTCACTTTCACCTTCACCTCTAGGACCACATAAAGCATCGACTTCATCAATAAAAATAATTGAAGGTTTATTTTCCCGGGCCATAGTAAATAATTGTTTGACTAATCTTTCTGATTCACCCATCCATTTACTAACTAAATCTGAAGATGAAACTGAGAAAAAAGTAGAATTAGCTTCTGTAGCTACTGCTTTGGCTAAATATGATTTACCAGTACCTGGAGGTCCATATAATAAAATACCGGAAGTGGGTTTACGATTACCAGTAAATAATTGAGGAAATTTTACTGGTAATATAACTGCTTCTTTTAATGCTTCTTTTGCTTGATCTAATCCAGCAATATCTTCCCATTTAACATTTGGAGTTTCTGTTAAAATGGCTCCCGCTAAAGCTCCTCTCAATTTCTTGGTGTCAGCATCATCATCATCATTACCATCTCCTGATTTTTTCGCTTTGGTAATACCTCCTCCACTACTATTTTCAGCTGAAGACTGTTTTGATTGCTTTTCTAAATGTTCTTTCAACTGTTCAGCTCGAGTTAAGTATTCAGTAAATTTTGATTTAATCAATTCTTTTGATTGATTATTCTTTTCATATTTGATAGCTAACATCAAATAATCTAATCCATTATAATACAATTTGTAAGCTTCTTCATATTTAGTAGAATTATCGGCTTCTATCGCTTTTTGAACCAAATCAATCCCTTTCGATAAGAATTCCGAAGACCCTGACATTGTTCCCAGTGATCAACCTTATCAAATGATCAATTTGTGATAAAATCAATTAATTTCAATGTCAAACTTCAACAATGTTAATTTGCCCGATTTGAGTGCAAGTGCGGCGAAATTCAAAAATGGTTTTTAAATGATTGCAAAAAACCAAAAACCAATAAAATTAACCAGGTTGGAAGCAACTTTTGATAGCTCTAATTAGCAGATAATTACACGATTATTATAAATTGAAGTTTATAGTTTTTATTTTATTTAAATTGACAAAAAAAATTGAAAAAAAAATTGGAAAAACCGAAGAAATAAATAACAGAAAAGATTAGTATAGAAAAAAAAAAAGTCCAATTTGTATATTTCACTCTAGTTGATTTAATTGATTAATTGACTAACTAAATGACTGAATGACCGACTGACACTCTAGTTTATTCTTGTTCTTATATTGCTGTAATTTTGTTTGTATGGTTAGTGTCTTCTTTCCTTACTGTTGCCTCATGAACTTGTTATATTAGCCCTGTCCTTTGTACTATACTACAGAATCATAAACTATACTATACTATAGAATCATAAAACTATGACTTTTTTGCTTTTTTCCCTGCTTCACTCAGTTAGGATATGGCTCCTTCGATTCTACTGTTTCTATTCTCTCATTCTACTTTATTCTACTCTCAATCTACTTTCATTCTACCTTTCAATCTACTTTTCTACTTTTCGTTATACTTTTCATTCAACTGTTTCTCTACTCTTTGTCTCTGGTCCACTTTACGGATTTCTTACTCCTTTCATCCTAATCAACTCGCCTGGGTCTATCATGATTTCAACGATGGTTCGACCAACTTACAGATATGCTCATAACCAGGTATAGGTGATTTCGTAACCTTAGTAGGTCTCATAACCAGGTATCGTTGTTTTCATATGTTCTCATAACCAGGTATAGTTGTTTTCATAAGGTCTCATAACCAGGTATAGTTGATTTCATAAGGTCTCATATCCACAATTCGTCATGAAACCATTCTGGTAATGAGTCATCTTCAATCTTTACTAACTATGCATTACTTGAGTTTTGCACTGAATGGTCAAGAAATGGCTTTGGCGTTCTAGATTATACCTCCAATCTAATCTAACCACAAAGTCTTCAAAGAAACTATTTTTACATTACATTATCTATATTTGATTGGAAGTTATTTTTACATTACATTGTCTGACTCCAGTATCAAATAGGCTTTACGAACTTGATTATTGATTGCATTTACTCAACAGTTTCTAACTCAGTGAATACACAAAAAAGTCACCAGAAAAACCGGATGTATTCTCATATACATGTG
>JANIWI010000099.1:0-44797 GCA_030705115.1 Suzukiozyma pseudoglaebosa
TCTAGGTCTTCATCCAGGCCTTCATCCAGTTCTTCATCCACATTATCCTCATCCAGGTCTTCATCCAGGTCTTCATCCAGGTCTTCATCCAGTTCGACTCCTGGTTCACCTACTTGTACCCCTTGTAAGAATCCTGGTTCACCTACTTGTACCCCTTGTAAAAACGGTGGTGGAAACAATGGTGGTAACAACGGTGGATCTGGCTCTGGTAATAATGGTGGATCTGGTTCTGGTAACGTTGGTGGGTCTGGTTCTGGTAACAATGGTGGATCTGGTTCAGGCTCAGGATCTGGTTCAGGTTCAGGCTCTGGTGGTTCAGGCTCAGGATCTGGTTCAGGCTCAGAAAATGGTGGTGCAGGATCTGGTGGTTCAGGATCTAATAATCCAGCTACAACCGTTACCCAAAGTACTATCGCAGGTGGTTCAACTAGTGGTCCAACTGCTGCAGCTAACAATGCTGCAAGTGGTTCAATCAATACATTAGTTTTAGCTTTTGCGTCACTTTTATTCTACGTTATGTATTAGACAGGTGGTGAATTGCAACTATTTGATTTTGTTAGCGTTTACCATTTTTAAGTCTTTTTTCGTTATTCTTCTTTTGATCTTTTTTCGTTATTCTTCGTTTGATCTTTTTTCTTAATTTCGGTTTGGTTGTTTATTTTTGTTTAAATTTTATTTAATTCTTCAAATATAAAATGTATTATTACTGTTTCGATGTATACTAAAAAATACAAATACTTTGCTAGAAAACAAAAATCAATTGTTTTCGTTTTAGCATAATTGGAAACCAACAACTCAATTTCATACATATAGCCATACATTAAGCCATACATTAAGCCATACATTAAGCCAGACATTAAGCCAGACATTAAGCCATACATATAGCCATACATATAGCCATACATTAAGCCATACATATAGCCATACATTAAGCCATACATTAAGCCATACATATAGCCAGACATTAAGCCATACATATAGCTAATAGAGAATCATAGTTGACAATGAGTTCTAGTCAATGGTTAGTTGGTGGGATTAGATTCGATAGTTCATTCACGATTACTTGTAAGGAAATATTATTAATCGGAATTAATAGTAGGTCAAGTAAAATTAAAACTAAGACTATTAAAATTAAACAAAAAAAAATTGAAGTAGATCTGGCAAGTCAGTTAACAAAAACTTTTGATAATAAAAAAAAATAAAAAAAAAAAATGATTATACATAATAATCCAAGAAATCATGGCCACCAATAAAAAAAAAATGATTATACATAATAATCCAAGAAATCGTGGCCACCAATAAAAAAAAAATGATTATACATAATAATCCAAGAAATCGTGGCCACCAATAAAAAAAAAATTATAATATTTCCATACATTAAAATTTCATAATAATATGCACAATTGTTAATAACATGAAATTTTACTAATTTCAAAAGAAATAAATTGAATAAAGTTTGCAAACATCCAATTATTAACTATGATTGGAATCTAGATTGTTAATTTAAGTAAAAAATCTCATGATGTATTTGATAAGTACATTATCACCACTATTAATAGATAATATATATATATAGATAAGAATATATTTTTTAAGCCTACTCGTAAATGGTAAGCAACAAGAAGTAAGAGGACAAGTAAAAAGTAAGGGATAAAACAAAATACAAATACAAATACAAATACAAATAAAATACATACAAGAAACAGCATACAAGAAACAAGAATAAGAAATATGAATTATGAATTATGAATTATGAATTATGAATTATGAATTATGAAATATGAATTATGAATTATGAAATATGAAATATAAAATATAAATTTAGGAATAATAATTATAAAAGAATAAGTAACTTGGAAATTGAATGTTTGATTCAAATATGTGACCTCGTAAATCTATAGTGATATCCTATGGACCAACGTATTGTTTTAGTTTTAACTACTACATCAAAGAATAAACTAGTTGTAGACGATTTTGATTTTATTATGCAATAGTAACTAAATGAACCAATAACCTGAAGATATGTTAGAAGAAGGACAATTAAGATTATTAGATACTGATACTTCTATAGTTGTACCTGTGGATACACATATTAGATTTGTTATAACTGCTAATGATGTTATTCATTCATTTGCTATACCTTCATTAGGTATTAAAGTAGATGCTACTCCACTGACGACAACGATGTAACGCCTGTAAAATATTCAAAAGATGGTAAGATTTTAGGAGGATCATCCAATTAAACAACATGTTCCACTGCTTATGACTACAAAGCACTTATTCTGATTCTTTGGACACCCAGAGGTAAATTCATGCCTCTTAATATTGCTATATGCTGGAACGAATTATAAAATATATAAATACTCCTTTTATATATTGTTTATTAAAAAGTAAATTTATTTACATAATAAGTACATGGTATAGTTTATATTAATAAATAATATGTATCTTAGGTTTCTAAGTTTGAAGTCAATGGCTGGCTTTCCTTAGACGTGAGTTTAAGGTAATAAATATCAATATATTATATATCCATACAAATATTATTTTTTTATAAAAAGAACATAATCACCCCTTTATAATTTAAATATTATATTGCTCCTTCTGTTGGAGCTAAATGAATATATATAAAATATAGATTTAGTCTAGTAAGAATCGAACTTACATATTGAAAATATGAATATTCTGATTTTGTATCAGAAACTGGTGAAACAGTTGAATATGAATCATAATTTAAAGATGATGATATATTAGATCCATAAATAACTAATTCTTTAGTTAAATACTAATATTTAAAGTGATAAAAAGGTTAGTAATAACCGATCAAGTCATGAAAATGAAAGGAAAAAATCAAGTGGAATGAAACATCTAAGTAGCTTGAAAGTAACCAACAGGGGCAATATGTGTAACGGTGAGTGAAAGTATTGTAGTCTAAAAGTATCTAATAGAAAACTACTATAATTGAAAATTGAAAGTATTTTTTTTTTTTTGGAGTTGATATTTCCAAGGTATGAACATTGATGTAAGAAGAGCAATTATCAATTGCAATAGCAAATAACTTGAAAACAAAAATTGATTGATCAAGACTTACTATAACAAGCAAATATTTAATTACACGCCACACTTACACTAACAAAGAGATTCTCACAAAGATTCTCACAAATCTAATACTATTGTCGCTTATAATTGTAAGGTAGTTAGAATAGTTATAATAAGCAATCACGTAAGCCAGCAAAACCCAATGAAAATCAAGTTAACTATTGAAATTTGAAAATTATATTGAAGTATGATTGAAACTCTAGATAATAATAAATAAAGAGTAATAAGGATAATAGAATAAAATGTATAAAGAGTAATAAGGATAATAGAATAAAATGTATAAAGAGTATTAAGGATAGAGAGGCATATAGGTGTTTGATAAGAAGATGTATGGGTCTAGTTGGTCCATAATGGGTATTTATATGGTATGTATATGGTATGAATATGGTATGTATATGGTATGTATATGGTATGTATATGGCATGAATATGGTATGAAAATGGTATTTATATGTATATGAATATGGTTTGTATATGGTATGTATATATGTATATGTATATGTATATGGTATGTAATTAAGACTTAAGTCCAATATTTCTTGATTGTTATTAACATTCCACTTGGTTTATCGATTATACTTGTAGTCAAAACATTTTTTTTTTTTTTGCTATTAATATCACCAGATTTTTTTTAAAGGAACCAATCGACTCATAGATTCTCATCTTTGACAAACATCGATTTTTCATAGGTTTGCCAATTAATTCCTGAAAGATCACAGGGTTCATACTAGTACTTCTTCTCCCTTAATTTGTTTCATACAGGAAAACTGATACTTGGTAACCAACAATACTTTAATAAAAAAATATCTCTAGTAAATAGTGTAATCAATCATAATTTAAATGTGTTGATAAAGAAAAAAGATAATTAAAAAAAAAACTGTGATAGTCACTAGACGATTAGCGATTATTGATTATTTTTTTTTTTTTTTTTTATCTTGATTATATTGTTTGTTTTGGTTTGTTTGTTTGTTTGTTAGGTTTTTTGAATTTTATAAACTACAATTGACATCTACAAAATCTTGAAGAAAAAAGGCTGATTGGAGCTATTTTTGATTAAATAAAACCATAATCGTTGTTGGTTAGACTGAAAAATCGTCATTTTCCAAACAATCTAATTGGTTACACTACATTCATCTTTTCAAACTCAATTACACTAAATTCATCTTTTCAAACTCAATTAAACCATATTCATCTTTTCAAACTCAATTAAACCATATTCATCTTTTCAAACTCAATTAAATCATATTCATCATTTCAAACTCAATTAAACCATATTCATCATTTCAAACTCAATCTAATTGGTTAGTACATTCATCTGTTTACACCCAATCTAGTTGGTTAATCTTTTTCAATCTTGTTGGTCACATTCTTTTCCAAGATTATGGATAAGTTTCTTGGTAAGTTTAAGATATCTACATTGAATCAAGTCGGGTTATTATGTGGAATTCAGTCAGCAACCACAAAGCAAGCTCGAATTCATAATATTATCACTGGACTAGAAGTGGGTAATCGTATAAGTGATAAATTTGATATTACCAATTTGAATGTATTGGCTATTGATATTGGGGTTAAAAATTTTGCTTATTGTCAAATTAATAATGTTGATTTAACTAAGAATCAACCTATTTTTATCAATAATTGGAATAAATTGAATCTACTGGAAAAATTCCCCTATAATCCTTTAATTGATAGTCAATCATTATATGATAAAAAGTTTTACATAAATCATTTAGCAAATGAAATTTCCAAAGATTTATTGAAGATTAATCCTGATGTTATCGTGATTGAAACTCAAAGAACTAGATCAAATAATAACTCAATAACTTTACAACCAGTATTACTAAATTATACTTTAGAAAATTTGGTTTATCATCAATTTTGGCAACAATCAAAATTTATAATCCCCATGACATCAGCACAAATGATCAATTTTTGGTTAAATCGATTTATAACTAAACAATCTATAAATTCATCAAAAAATTCAAAATTTCTTCGTAATCAACTTGTTTTACATTGGCTTAACGATAAAAAATCAAATTTAATCAAAACTTCATTTAATATTGATAAATATGATAAATCTTCTTTGCTTCTGGCATTAACTTTACCTACTAAAAATAATAAAATTGATGATTTGATTGATAGTTTATTATACAATTTAACTGTTATTCAACAATTAAGAAATCAACGGGTTTTAACCCATTATTTACAACAAGAGCTTGATCTCAATCAATTCATTGATAAATATAATAAAATACAACTTGATTTAATTCAACCAATCGTTAAATCAAATGATTTACAATTACTAGATGAGTTTTCAAAACCATATTCTTGAAAACCAATGAATATAATTTGCATTATAGATATCATCATCTATGAACATCTGATTATTGATGATGATGATGATGAAATCTACTGTTTTTGATCTTACAATATCGTTTTATTTATTTTGATTATAAATATCAAGATTAATGCATTGAAGCTAGTACTTTAATTTTTATCAGAATTTATACCCCTTTTATCGAAAAGCGAATCACATAGGTACAAAAATATCAAAAGCTATACTATATTGCTAAAAAGATATTCAATTTCATTTGATTGCCAAACTGAAACCTGTAATTGATTGTAAAATCATTCATCTCATTAAATCCAGATAAAATCTGTCAAAACTTGTATTTGAAAACTTGAGAGAAGATTTTATAGAGAGAATGCCAGTTAATCCTCAATAAAAAGAGATTAGACAATATAAAGCATTTATGTATAAACATTCTTCTTCAAGCAATGAGGATTTCAGTTCTTAACTGAATTTTGTAAAAAAAAGCATATAAAACAAAGAAGAAACTTTTAAAAACTAGATTACACCAATAAAAATTTAATAAATAGATCATTATACAATATTAAACATTATTTACAAATTTTCCCTTTTAAAATATGTAAGTTATTAAAGAATGTTTTGAGTTTCCCTTGGAATTGAAAGTTTGTGCTCAATTTGTTTTCCTTCACATTCTTGATCAGTAATATCAAATATTAGATCATCTTCGTCATTACCATTTTCATTGTACGAAGAGGAATCTTGCTTGTGTGAATCCGGATTATTATTATCGCCACCATCTAATTGCTTAGCATTTTCGACGTCTTCATTTTCTGTTTCATTTTCATCTTCATTGTCATCTTCGTCTTCATTATCTTCATCGTCGTCATCATCATCTTCATCATCATCTTCATCATCATCGTCATCATCTCCTTCATCTCCATCATCTTCTTCTAAATTTGATAAATCGTCATCAACTTCTATTTCACCATCAAGTTTTGCTCTTTCGTGTTTGATAGAGATAATTCTTCTTCTTAAAATATCGACAATATCTGACCATTCTCTCATACCACCCATTCCAATATCACCACATACTAAAACCTTTTCAACTGGTTTTAAAATCTCAATACCAAACCAATCAGGAGACCTCAAGATCGCTAATTGTTTAGCTGTAATAGGGTGAATATACATAAAAGTATTCATAGCAGGAGCAGCTAGAATTGGCTTTTTAATGTTTGACTGTTGAGGACCCCAAGCTCGGATAATATTAGTCAATAAATTATCAGCTATACCATTGGCAATTTTAGCAATTGTATTGGCTGATAATGGAGCAATTAACATGATGTCAGCCCAACGTCTTAATTCATTATGTAAAATCATTTTATCGAAAGGATTTTTGGGTTTTTTACATGCGGTAGTTTCAGTATTAGAATATTCATAATTAGCCCATTCATCTTCATCTCGCCATATTTTGACATCATTATGAATTTTTAAACCTTTCAAAAAATGAGTAGCTGATTTTGTCACTACTAATTGAATAGATACTTTGTTTTCACCAAAGGTTTTAAATAATTTATCAATAATTAACGGGACTTTGATGGTGGCAACTGAACCAGTACAAGCTAAAAGAATATGAAATTTACCATCATCTTCAAAAGTTAAAAATTGTTGAAATGGGACAGGAGGTCCAATTGGTGAAGCAACAATAATTTTTTTGGAATTTTTTTTGATTGATGATTTTCTTGATATATTGATAGGATCAGAAGAATTTCTTCTTGAATGAGCAGGAGAAGAAGAACTGGTTGGGATGGTTTTGAAGGCATTTCTTTTATCTTCAATATCATCATGAGTAAAAGTAGGAGGAGGAGAAGGGGATTTATATCGTTTTTGTTTTAATTCAAAAGTATTTTGATTAAATCTTGGACTTGGAATCTCAGGAGAATATCTTGAAGTTGATTCTTTATTAAATTTATTATCTTTATTAAAAATTGGCTCCTTTTGGATATCATGTTTTAAAATCAATCCATCTTTTCTATCTTGAATACTGGTTTTTCTTGATGGGGGTTGATTAATATTTTGATTAGCTAATGCGATTGCACTAGGTTGTGAAAGGATAGTAAATCTTCTTGATCTCTCTTGAGGATTTTCTTCATTAAACTTTACAGACGCATTTGGCCTTATTGGTAATATGCTTGATTGTAAATTGGTGGGTATAGGAACAAATTCAGATGAGTTTATATCTATAACTTTTGAACCAGGAGCATCAGAACCGGCAATATTAGAACCGGCAACATCAGAACCAGCAACATCAGAACCAGCAACACCATGAATGATACCAACATGGTTGGTATCAACCATGTTGGTATCATGGTTGTCGTTGTTGGTATCATGTTTCTTATCATGGTGGATGTCATCACTGAGGATGGGTTTGTTGGCTATGGATGACACACCCAACAGATTCAACTTGCGATCTAGACGATCAAGATTGGTGGGCAACACTGTATCATTAGCGACGTCTTCGTCTTGCAAATCTTCATCTAATTGTGTCATAACAAACAAATCAAATAATCATCAATTTTTTTTTATAGTTTTTTATCCCATATAAAATTTTACTAAGCGTAAAAAAAAAAAAAATCAAAAACCAAAAAATTAAAAACCAAAAAATTAAAAATCAAAAATTAAAAATTAAAAATTAAAAAAAATTAAAAAATTAAAAAATTGTTGACCTTGAGTTTATAGAATTTGTATTATGAGTAATAAGTGTGTATTGGTGTGTATGGGTGTGTATGGGTGTGTATATGGGTACTATGTGTTTATGTGTGGCAATTAAGTTATGTGTTGTCTGACATCGCCCATTTTCTATTACAATTACATGCCTCACCAACGCTTATGATTTTTGTATGAGGTATTTAATAAACCAACAAATAACATATAAACAAATAACATATTAACAAATAAACATGAACATATACTAATACATATACATATACATATACATATACATATACATATATATATATGTATATATATTATATTTATACTATTATATTTATTATATAGTATACATTTTATATTAATAATTATATTATTATTATATCTGATACATATCATGTTTACATGTTATCATATTTATGGTTATCATATTTATGGTTATTCATCATGTTTATGGTTATTTATGGTTATCATTATGCATTATAATTGATAGTTATCATTATTGATTATATTTAATTTGTTTTCTTAAACCCCCCACATCTCCAGTTCGATTCTGCAACTAGGAATAAATTAAAACTAATTTCAGCGTCAGCTTAATTAAGTGATTCATTCATGAAACTAATGAAACTAAAAAAGTAGTTATTCTACGATTCATTAATGAAACTAATGAAACTAAAAAAGTAGTTATCATATTGTTATAATCTATAGTAAAAGTACAATGAAGAAATATGTTATGTTATAATTAAAATATTTATTTTTTTGCATGATAGGATTAGTATTGTTATATATAATTATAATAATTATAATAATTATAATAATTATAATAATTATATTTGTTTATTACTGATCAATGATTTTATATGTGCTATGACCAACATCATATATTCATTGATTTTATATATTCTATGACCAACATCATATATTCCATTCATTGATTTAGTGATATTTCTTGTTAAATCATCAACACTTTTTATTCTTTGATTTCCATCAAAAAATCCTTTCTTTTCCATATTATTTCATTTTTTTTTTTTTCTTTTTTGCCCTGTTCTTACTCTAATCCTTGGCTTTTGATATCCTTTTAACACTAATTACTATCTTCTTCTGCTTATTCCTCTTCATTAGTCGGTATCTTCCTTTACTAATCTATCCTAACCCATTTCGGACTTATCGGTCGATAATTCAATAATAAACAAAAATTAAATCAATTTAATCAATTTATCTATAGTGATTGTTGAATATGTTATAATTTCAGTTTCTTTTACAATTGCAATCTTTTTTTCAATAAACAACCATTTTAACATTTGCCACTCAACTCTAAGGTACCCATATCATCAATGTTAATAAACCCTTTGTAATATTCATTACAAATATATAGACATAAATTGATGTTTATTTAGCTTTACTATCATCTTTAGGGCAATTTTTATAAAACTCCAGGATTAGAAGACAGATGGGTATTTATTTAGATTTATAAAAAAAACCGAAAATTGTTTGAAACATATCTAATCAAGAATTGTAAAAATATCAATAAACATAAGAATAGTTGTAAGAATCAAAAATATTATTACCTGATATTAGATCAGTAGAACCTGGAAACAGAAATCATTTAATTTTAATATGAAATGTAGAATAATATCGAAACGAAGGCTAAAAGTGCTGAATTGATTGATTGAATAGACGCAATATTTGGATTAGCTGCAACAGTTGGTACTCCGGTTTCTTGTGAACCACTACCATTGATAGTACTTTGAGAAACGGTTGTACCTTGATTGCTAGAGCCTGATCCTGAGCCTGAGCCTGAGCCTGAGCCTCCGTTATTACCACCATTGATACCATCGTTGTTACCACCATTGTTTCCATCATTGCTTCCACCATTGTTACCACCAGTTGGACTTGGTATAAATGAAGTTTTAGTATATGGAGTTCCATCACTATTGGTACCGACCACAACAACACCAGTTTTGGTGGTTGGATTACCGTTTGAATCAGTAGTGATGATAGGGGTAGTGTAAGTAGTGCAGACCTTACATGATGTAGGGTTGCCTCCAATATCTGAAGTAGATGTGTATACTGAACCATCACTATTGGTACCAACTACAACAACACCAGTTTTGGTGGTTGGATTACCGTTTGAGTCAGTAGTAGTGATAGTAGTAGTGTAAGTAGTGCAGACCTTACATGGTGTAGGATTGCCTCCACTTGGTTCAGATGATTGTCCTCCACTTGGTTCAGATGATTGTCCTCCACTTGGTTCAGATGATTGTCCTCCACTTGGTTCAGATGATTGTCCTCCACTTGGTTCAGATGATTGTCCTCCACTTGGTTCAGATGATTGTCCTCCACTTGGTTCAGATGATTGTCCACCAGTTGGTTCAGATGATTGTCCTCCAGTTGGTTCAGATGATTGTCCTCCAGTTGGTTCAGACGATGTTGCTTCAGGTTGTGGAATAACTGGAATTGGTTTACACGCTCCACATACTGAAGGAGGATTTGGGTTAGGTACTGGACCTTTGTATATCACAGTATTAAGTAAAAGAGTAGAAAGACCTGGGTATAAGCGTGACTCTGTATCAAATAATTTACTATCATAGCCCAATCCAATATCAAATTTCACAGTAACAAGATTTAATGGGACTAACCCTATGGTTAAAATACCTGAATTCGAATTATAATTGATAGTACCAAGAATTGTAGTGGTTACTCCAATCCGATTCCTATTACCGAAACCAGCTACTGTATAAGGATCTTTTGGGAAAAGAAAACTAGTTGCCGCATTCACAGTAGACACAACCATCTCAGAATCGTCTGTTTCCAAATAAAACACTTGCGTTTTTGCAACTGGGAACAAAGGACTATCAATTAAAGCCGTAGATGATTCTTGAACATGAAAGCAACCTGTACCAGTAATTGATGTTGTTTGGTAGAAGTTAACATTGTACAAACATATATCACCATTATTTTGAATTCCATTGTTTGCTAAGGAACCAACAAGGGAACCTAAAGCCACAATTGAAGTAGACTTCTTAGTTTGGTAAAACGTCATGGTACCAGTATTAGACCAATCAGTAGCAATGATTGACATGACTGGGGGTAAAGGTAAACCAAGTACATTATTAAGGGCACCGAAGAATAAATCACCAGTGTTCTCAAATTTTGTACTTAAAAATGCGTAAGTTGGAAAAGTAACAGCAGAATTAGATAATAAGGCTAAAGTACCATGATTGACAACTGATTGAAGTGGAGCAGCATTTGCAACAATTAAACCAATCAAAGGATTACTTGAAGAAATATAGAAACCACCGCCAGACCCGATTGTCAATGATCCAACCAATGCAGTTACTGCATTATCGATAATCGACCAATAAACGTTTGGCTCGATGGTTATATCACCAATACTTAAATCAATAGTACCAACAGAAACAGTATTTTGAGAAATCGTGACTGCTTTTACTGCTGTAACTAAAGTTACAGTTACGACTTTAAAAATTGCATTTTTAGATTTAAATTGTGGAATTAATTTGAAAGACAAAGAAGTCATTTATATATGTAAATTGATTTGTGGACTTATTCATTCAATAATAATAATAATAATCTTTATACAATTGGTTTTAGATTACGATATACTTGCATTGTGAAAATAATTTACCAAAGTATTTGTCTCTATTGAACAAAGGTGCATTGAAAATTTCTTTATTTTCATTTGGAATAGTGAAATTTAAAAGTGAGCTAATACTTCACGCCAGTAGTTTTAATGACGCATACAGATACTTAAAATTAACTTTAGGAAAATGAACTGGTGGTTATTATACTAGGTATAGTAGATATTCCTCTGGCTAGTTGAGTAGGCTGATCAGTAAACTCGGTTATACTTGAAGTTTTAAAATGTTGGTTAACATTAATATAATTATTACTTGAAAATAAAATTATTATTTTTTATTAATTATTACGATAATATTATTATAAGTTATTATACTTGCTATAATAAAAGATCCAATAACAAACAATAATCCAAAATAGTATGAGTATTGGCAATTGGAAGGCGAAGTAAGAGGTGTGAAGGATCCTGTCGTCAAAATTAGTTTCAGAAATTGCCAAGTTTGATAAGTTTACATTCACAACATTGAATGTTTCAATTCACAGAAGTTGATGACTTGGATAACAATATCAAGATCAAGATTAATCAAGATTAACCTTTGAAAAGCAATTAAATGAAACAGCAACAATCTTGACCAAGTGCGGTATAAGTTCAAGGTGTGGGATCTAATTTTAGTTTAGGTTACAATAAACCTCAATAAAATGTTAACCATGTATTCAAAAAAAAAATAAAAAATAAAAAATAAAAATAAAAAATAAAAAATAAAAAATAAGCTTGATACGAAGAGAAATACCACTACCATTCTAAGAATATCAAAACATTTACAATCACCCGATTTTTACAATTGAGTAAATGAGTAGTACTAAGTATAGGCATGTAGATATTTTTCTGAGGTTTAAACAAAAAGCGCAATTTAGGAAGAAAGAAAATAATTTATTTTCTCAGCCAAAGTAATTTTTTGTACAATCAAACTTTTGTTAATTTTTATTATATACCTACATAACGAACGATTTCATTAATTTTTTATTTTAAACAATTATAACCAAGAATTAATAGTAAGTATTATTTTCTTTCATCATAATTTGGTAAGTCCATTTTGGGTAAACACAGTTTGAAAAAGGAAATATCACCCAGAATTGTGTGTCGTGTTAATTTGCCTACAAGAAACCAAAAAAAAAAAAAAAAAAGAAGAAGAAAACCATTATTTGATAGATATAATAAATAGTTATCAATTGATGGGGTTTTCTTGTTTTAGTCTAGCTAGGTTATTGAGTTCAAATTAATACGCACATCATTCCTCGTAATTTAGCAGCTATACAAAATTAGAAATTGGACGATTAAAATTATATTTTACATATTTCATGGCGCATATATATCGAATAAAATAGGATAGGTTGGTTGTAGAAATTGTATATCAATCTGGTTTAGTTTGGTTTCATCATTTATCATGCATGCTTTTAATGAGGTTATGAGAATTGGATCATATCAAACTTAAAATAAAAATGACTATTTACTTTAGTCAATAAAGTTTCAACCAGATAAACCAGACCATCACTCCTCAAAATACTGATTATGTGGTAAATAATAAACCAAAGTCATAATCTAGTCACAGTAATGAAATCATTTCATGAATACCAAATATTTGTATAGACAGGGAGGTACTATAAAAAGATAAAGGTAATGTAAAAAGGTAATGTAAAAGAAAAAGAAAAAGAAAAAATAACACTTACTTCAACATTATTATGGGAAATTTATAATCGTGTATAGTATAGCTTCGATTTCTATGAACCTTTCGATCTTTTTGTTTAAATAGGAAAAGAGTGGGGGAAGTTAGATATAATAAAAGTTGGTTTTAAAAAATAATTATTTTGGATCGAATTGATTGGTAGTTACAAAATGCATCCTGTAATTATGGGGAAAAAACAACCAAAAGAATGGAAGACAAAACAAAGAATAGACAAATGACATTACTTAATTGAGTGTAGTAAGGTATGATGTAAGCTAATGCAGATAAAAAATTATCTCAATGGAAATATGGTCACATTTTTTAATGGTGACTTTTATATTATGTTCAAGTTTTTTAACGGCAATTTAATGTAGGCTAGATAAATCGTGTGGCTTTTGTTGGATGCATTGATAATAATACAAGTTAACCTAAATTATGTTGGTATTGAGAAATAATTAAATGTAATCGATTAACTCTCGTAAATGGTTTATGATTATTTAACAAATCAACAGCAAAACTAATTGGTTGTAAAAACTTAGAAATTAGGTTGGACGAAAGAAGGCGTAGGAGGGGGATCTATGAAGATTTTTTCTTCCCCATTTCAAGAATAACAAAATAGGATCAAGCAATAAAAACTAGACAATTTATTATACAAAAACTAACATTATTAAAATTATTATTAGAAACTATTATTAAAAAGTAGCATTAATTTAAAACTATTATTAAAAAGTAGCATTAATTTAAAACTATTATTAAAAAGTAGCATTAATTTAAAACTATTATTAAAAATAACATTATAACATTAGAAATCTAACTTTTCAAACTTTGGCTTAGTGGTAGATGGTTTTATGGAAGAAAGTATTGGGAGATGGTCAAGTCCCCAAATCTTTCACCAACATTAATAGGGGGCTTTGATTGCATAAATTATTGATAATATTTTTTATTTGTAATAATTATTTTCTAGTTTCGTATAATGCAAATAAAAAATATTTATTGGTTCCAAACAAATCTAAGGATTCAACTAAACACGGTAAAATATCTATTTATGGAAACAATAATTTATTAGAAGTTACTATCATTGTTTTAATCAATAATGGAGCAAAACCAAGAATGAATTTAAGAAAAACTACATGTTTGACGCCCAACCCCTTGGGTTCAATTTTATAAATTCAATAGATTACTTTTACAAACAAAAGTATTGAGAGTTTTTTATTGTTGAATGAAACTAAAAAATAAAAATAGCCTACAAATTCTTAGACTAAAATAAAATTGGACGATAGGCTTTTTTTTATATGGACTAGTTTGCCGCAAATTGAAATACCTAACTCCTAAATGATATGATAAATTTAGAGCAAATATGAATTATAATCAGATTTGGTTAAAAGAAACAGAATTATTATTTAATGATGGTTTTTTATGAATGGACAGTATATGATTAAATGAGGTATTTTTATTGGTATGCTATTATGCGATTATATTTCATAGTTCCTTTATAATAAATGTCAAAGAACTTTTGCAAGCTTGTTATAATGTAAACTTCAAAGAAATTTTGCAAGCTTGTTATAATGTAAACTTCAAAGACTCATCTGGTATAATGTAAACTTCAAAGACTCATGTGGTATACATCGACTTTTTCTTCTTTTTTTTTTTTTTGTCTACTCAAGTGTCCCCGATTGCATGCTAACAAAAAGGTTCGAATAATGAAACAAATCATCTCCTTGAGTCTAACTACTTGTCTGCCACAAGGTGATCAACTTGGTAAATAATATATTGCTATTTATATTGGTTGAAATTGATTAGCAAGTGGTGCATTCACTGAAAACTACCTGCTTGTTTTAATGTTTCGGCTTCAGAGCAGCTTAGTGCTAAAATGATTGATGTTGAAATATTATTTGCATTAGTTAAAGTGAAAATTTTGAATCAATTTCAATGAAAGACATCTAAGTATTATACATCTAAAAATTTTAGAGAAAAATTTCGAATTAATCAAAGATGTTGATAATTGATAGATAAGGCTTCTTTTTCAAACACAAAGTTCAATAGCTGGTCAATGCAAATGAAGAGTAATACAAAGAAAAGTAATACAAAGAAGAGTAATACAAAGAAAAGTAATACAAAGAAGAGTAATACAAAGAAGAGTAATATAATGAAGAGTAATTCAAAGGAGAGTAATACAATGAAGAGTAATTCAAAGAAGGGTAATTCAAAGAAGAGTAATACAATGAAGAGTAATAGAAGAAGAGTAATACAAAGAAGAGTAATAGAAGAAGAGTAATAAAAAGGAAAAATACAAAGGAAGAATACAAAAAAAGAGAATTCAAAGAAATACAAAAGAATAGTTAAAAAATAACAAACTAATACTAGTATTACAATGATAAAATTGCAATCGGTTTCCAAAATCATTAATTAGTGTCTTAATAAACATTTACCTTACCTTACATATAGTCAAGGTATTTCCAAAACAATATATTACTAGTAGTGGGAAATTTTGGCTTTATCAGTTTCATCAAAGTAACAACGAATATTATGATTGTATGTAAGTTAAGATGATAATTATGCCACTTAAGTTGTTATACATGAACCAGGTTTGAAAACGACTATGTTGTAATCTAAGGGTTCTACCAGCACTTCTATACCCTTCTTATTACAACACTATTATCACTCATGATGGGTTAGGCAGTGAGTTTACTGACAACAAAGTTAGTTACGAATCTATGTTTGGATGTTGTAGAATTCACCTATTATTATTTCATTAAAATCTTAAAAGTTGAAAGATATTAGGCATAAATATATAAACATATAGATATAGATATAGATATATATTTATATATAAATATATGTTTATAGATATATGTTTATGTATAGATATATATTTATATATATGTTTATATATTTATTTATATATATGTTTATATATATATTTATATATATGTTTATATATTTATTTATATATATGTTTCTATATTTATTTATATATATGTTTTTATACATATTTATGGTTTATAACATCTGCAAGGGTTTAGTTTGATTAAACATTATATGTATGTTTATAATGTGTAATTACTTAGTCACTTTGACCTGAAGTTACAAGAAAAATGTTGCTTAGCTTCAATTATAGAAACTTAATTTTCATGGAGACATTACTATTAGGGGGGTGATTTCAACAATTTAGGAGTACATAATAATGATGATACTACTAATAATACTAATGACCAACAATTCGAATGAATACAATTTTAATCGTAGCCAAGAAATTCCAAATAACTGCCCATATAACTTACGAAACTACTGGTTTGGTTTGACTTTGACGAGATACAAAAAAAAAAAAAAGGAATAAACAAAAAAGAAGGAATAAACAAAAAAAAAAATAAACCAAAAAGAAAATCTTGAATTGAAATTATTTTCTAGAGAATACTTGCATCAAAACCTTAAAAATAAAGTTTTTGACGATATAATGTAAATTAGTTGAAGTTGTTTATTTAGCAACAATATTGTTGTTAATGATGATACAATTATAAATAATTAGTTGTTTATTTATCAACTATGTTGATGTTGATGATGATATAATTCATAATATGCAGGTTAATTGTCAAATATAATTAATACTTAGTTTTTTTATCAATTATGTTTTTGTTGATGATGATGTAATTTATAATAATTAGTTTATTTAGTTGATGCTAATGATGATATAATGTATAATATTCAGTTTATTTATTTTTTTGCGTATTTAGCAACCATGTTGATGCTAATGATGATATAATGTATAATATTCAGTTTATTTATTTTTTGTTGTATTCACAATTTTAAATAATTTATCGTCAGTTGTTTTAGATTATGTGATTGGCTAGATTTATCTTTGGTGGCTATATGTTTATTTTTTGTAAAGTATATTGTGTAGAATTTACCTTGGCACCATTCATATTCAATTTCGAAAAAAATAACTTCAACAATTCAATCTTGATTGAGCAATGTAAACCCAACAATATGGACTGGTATTCATGTAATAATTTAAGTTTTTTAAAAAGTATACATAACTACATATACAATACACATACATAGAAACATATACTTATACACATATACTTAAACTTGTATACAAATACTTATACTTATACATATACATATATATATATATATATATGTATGTTTATGTATATGTATCTAGATTTTATACTATAATTGGAAGATCAAACACCCTAGAAATTGATAACAGTCTGTGTCAATTGACGATTTGCTTATTAATTCATCGACTTTTAATTATAAGCTATCTACTTTAATGGCTACTAATAAAAAAAAATCATATATAATGCTCTAGCAACATGTCAATTACTTGTTAGCTTCCCATTATTACAATTTAAAAAAAAATCTCCCGGGGGTGAGTCGAACACCCGATCTCAAGATATCTTTGAGGAAACAAATTACAGTCTCGCGCCTTAGCCAGCTTGGCCACCGGGAGGATTTTATAACAAATAATCGCAAAGATTCATATATATTTTATAAATTATCTGTTTTCAGTCAAATATACTTGATACTTTTATTGTTATATTTATGAGTTTACAACTTGATAAACCACATTTTTTATGATTGGCAAATATTTTTTTAATACTATTTAAATTGTTTGCTTGATACTTCTTATGTTTTTAAACCTTTTATGTTTCAAAGAAACCATGAGTTCGAATCCTGTTGGATCCAAATAGCAATATGGCAAAAATGGGTTTCCAGCTGGTATGTTACAATTTATGTTCAATCCTCAGAGTTGTAGGAACTGAAATGGGTACGTAAAATCAAATTAGACAATTGGAGAGCCAAACAAGTATTGATATATTATAACCCAAATATTACTTCATTAAGATATTGGTAACTTTTTGATTATTTTGCTGATTTTTGAAAATGTGGTATTTTTTTTTGTGGACAAGGCAATCTGAAATAAAAACTAGTAAAACTTTTCAATTATTTAACTCTTACAAGATTTATCATGATAATATTTATGAATTCTTACTGAAAAGTGTTCAAATTTACCATTTTTTGTAACTATGAAACCAAATTTATGATACTTATTATATTATTTATATAAGAAGGATTTCATGAATTAGCCTGTAACTCATTATATATGGATATATATAAGTGCATTATTTATATATAAATACTCACTATACCAACGAAAACATTCATAATTCCATACTAATACTCAAAATAAAATTAGTAATTGTACCAAAGAATGTTTTCACAGTGTATCACTATTACTTATAAAAAAAAAAATATGTACTTCCATTAATATTCTATACCATTACTGACTTCTGGGAAAAATGACTTCAAAACTAATACTAATAAATATCTTACCATATATACATTATAATAATACAGAAACTAATATACAAGCTCGCTTCTTTTTTGATTTAAATTTACTGGTTTGCCTTTGATTCATTTGTTTGTCTTTTGTTTTGCTTGGGGACCCCAATTCTTTTCGGGATTTTCTTGAAATCTAACCATTTTTAATTTTCTGAGTTTTTGAATAGTTTCACTTTGTTCATTATCAGTGATAAAATCAACTTTAAAATCGGGATTAGTTTTCAAATTCTTTAATAATTTAAATCCAATATTACCTTCCAGCAAATTTGGATTGCAAGTGATATCTTGTTTCAATTGCTCAATTTTTGCTTTTACTTTATCAGTGATCTCTCCAGTTTGTTTTATGTATTCTTCATTAGCATTTATTAACCATTGTCGAGTAATTTGTAATACCACTTCCCAAGGTGCATCAGTTTTTATACAATTTTTTTTGGCATGAGTCAAAGAGATGTTGTAATTCAAATTACCAATCGCTTTAACAAATTCATGAATGGGAATTGGTGGGGCCTTAAATATAGAAGATAATTGATTCAAATTAAAATAAAATGGTTCAGGAATTTCTGATTTAGCCAAAGTTAACATCCCTTTTATTCTTTCATGAGTTTGATAAACTTCATGATCTGACTCAAGATTAATTTTTAAAATTCGATTAATAAAATCTTCATTTTGAATTTTATCAAACCACATGGGTCCAGCAATTGTAAAAGTAGATTCACAATATTTACAAACTGAAGAAACCAAATAATCTAACCTGGGATACTGATATTTGTGACCCGAAATTCTGCCTAATGGTTGATAAATTTTATTTCCACATCCATTGCAAGCAAAGACAATCATTGTTTTTGAACTCAATTTTTTCACTTCTAAAGGACTTGATCGAACTTTAATAACTAATCTTGCATAATAATCAATACTCAATGATAATAAAGGTTCAATGCTTTTACCATATTTTGCAGCCGTAGTAGCAATCATATTGATTATCAATCTTAATCCAGCTTCATGATTAGTTTCCGAATTTATGAAAGAATTACCGAAATTGTTCCCACAATAAGCAGCATAACATTTCTCAGGATACCCTGAACCAGCAAATACTCCAGCATCAGTACATGTTACTAACAAAATTCCATCATCTTCTATAGCTTGTAAAGCACTATCCATAAATGGGGTCGCGCTACCATAAGGATCTAAGTCAATTACATTAAATTTATTTGATTTAGGTAAGCTACTCATAAATTTAATAGCATCAGCTTCATTTGCTTTGACTTTATGTTGTAAGTCGTTATAAATGATATTTCGGTCGATTGATTTCACGGCTTCGCCTAATAAGTCATTAGCGACAATTTTACAAACTTGGGGAATTTCATGACCATATCTTATAGCTCTTAGGCCAGTAGCACTTAAAGCTTCCAATATCTTGATAGGACCAGCTGTGATCTTTCTTTTCTTTGAATCACCTTCTTGCTGTTGCTGTTCCTGTTGTTGTTGTTGTTGTAATTTTTTTTGTTGTTTTTTTTCAAAATTTTCATTTCTAATATCAATATAAGCTTTGATAGCCATAACTGATAAATCTCGATTAAATCGTTGAATTTTATTATAAAATACTTTATCTCCCTTTGGGGCAAGGATTCTTGCTTTACCTTCACTAATTATGTCAAAGTCATCGACATTGATGGCAGCTTTTACGTCATTTTTCAATTCTAAACCGATTTCACCGGTTGTTTCAGGGATAGCACTCATTCTCGCTCTTAATAATGTTGTAATTGTGGTTCTAATCGACCTTAGCATCCACCAGCGACCACAGTCAATGATTTTTCAATAGTTTTGTTAGAAGCTACCTGAAAAATTTTGACCTGTGAGAAGAAAATTGATCTCTGACTAAGATTGAAATCAATTAATAATAAAACTCTTCTTGGTCAATGGCTGCTTTAAGTGAAGATATCGGTATTGAAGACAGCGAAATAGGTCAAGCTGGCGGCGAGATTTATACCAGTGATGATGAATATGATTACGATTACGAAACTGACTCAAATTTTGACTTAGATGCTCAACAGCAGTGGGAAGAAAGTATAACTCAGATCGAAGGACTATTCAGCATGCTATTGTTCCCATTGATTGGGAAAGCTTTAGGAAGAAAGTTTAGTCACAGAATTTGGAGAAGTATTGCCGACTGGTGGTACATAAACCAGTAAGACATATTATTGATCATCAAAAGAAATGAACATTGTACAAAGAAATGATATACAAAGAAATGAACATTGTACAAAGAAATGAATATTGTACAAATGAAATTAGCATTATATAAGAGAAATGATCTTTATGAAACGAAATGATTCAATGGATTTTATTTATTCTGTTTTGCCATCGGTTCAAACCAGCGCTATTGTAATACGATTCACATGGTTTGCGAGCCTGCGACTATCTTATGCTAGAAACGTGAAACTTGATATTTTTTACATGATGTATCAAAATAGAGTGATTCTTGACACGCATGTCGAATCTTGGTTTGTTTAATCCGGAACTTTAGGTATATGTTTTGACAAAGTGGACCCACAAAATCAAGATTTTTAGAAGACAAAAAAGAAATAGAAATTGATAATTTTGATAGGGTTTTGGATTATCACGAGTCTTGCGTTATCATACGCTTATTGATACATAATTATAAAAGCAGAATGATAAAAACAAGATGTACGAAACACAAAAGTTTTTGGGACATTGAAGACCACCTGAAACCAGTGCAACTTCAAATTGATTGTAGACCATTCAAATATCGTTCATCACTTGAAGTATAAGGCAGAAGACTTGAAATCGAGTTCCTCACTTTATCAACATAATTCAATATTGATTTCCACTACCAATCATTGAATTTTCTGAAATCATCTTTCTCAAGTTCTATGTTTGAGTTGACTAACTACAAAATTGATAAAAGAGATAATCATATATTATTACAATAACCGCCTATCATGATTAATATTCCGAAATGTTCAGTTGACTTTGCATGACAGCGTTCAAGAATTGAAAAATAGAAGGTGTCGCTGATGAGATGCTTTGATGAAAAAAATTAATAACTTGACAGTTATTTGTCATCATTCTTTTCGATATATCCAAGAAAAAATGAACTATTTGAAGCGACAACAAGTGTATTTACTTAATTTAATAGCACCTGGATTTTTTTGTTTGACCCATCAATTTTTTTTGAAGATTGAACAATCATGATTGATATCCAATTAAGAAATGATTCACAGTTAATTGAAAAATTGAGTTGGTAAATCTAGGGATAGATTGCCATCTGGCAAGTTCACATTAATGTAAGATAAGATCATGTTCATTGCTATCTCTTCTCGGATGAGAAATTGTTTTCTGAAAATAATCGATTCTATCGTTATTAATTATATCGATGAATATACTTGAATTAATGTAAATTATTACAAATTATCGATTAAACTAGTAAATTCTTTCTCAATATTATTATCCACTAATTCTTCAAGGGTAAATTTATAAAATGGTTGAATTAATCCTAGAGACAATCGATTGATGATTTGCCTCAAAAACTTTAGATACTCATCCAGAGGTAGTGAAGAAGTGTTTGAATTGAGTGAAGTGGTTGAGAATATCGAATAGTTTTCTCCAAAATCATTTGACAAGGTTTTTGATAAGCTTGGAGGTTGAATGTCACTAAAATTTATTGACATTACCTTCTCTCTTAGTATATTTAGAATTTTGATAATCAATTTAAACAAAACTTTATAGATAAATATTGTATCTAGTTCAATGTTAATTTCCAATTTTTCGATTAATAATTGTTTTGAAGTTAGTTTGATTGGTGACACGTTAGTCGATGAAATTGGGGTTGATGCCAAATTTCCATTGGCTTGACTTAAAGTACCTGAGGATTGGCTACTATAGATGTGTTTTGGATGGTAATTGGAATTTACAACATCGAAATTTTTCAATACAATCAAGATATTTTTTACAAAATTTAGATGATGTATTGGTATAGCCAGCGGTGAGGATTTCGATTGTTCTCTGAATGGATCATAGTTCATGAATGATTGCTTGTTTGAATCATCTCTTCCAGAACCTTCCACCTTTGAATCTTGTGTATGTGAATCATCTTTCTTCAAATCTTGATTGCAATCAGATTGATTTCCTTGCTTAAAATCTTTGACTGGATCTCTGTTTTTTGACTGTTTTTGATACAAGTCTTCATTTAACTGTAATGTGTTTATCAAACTACCCAAGCTTATCTCCAACTTCAATAATTTATTACTATCTATTGGGAATTTATGCGGTTGATTGTTCAATTCCATAAAACTCAGATATGAAATTCGATACACATTGACAAAATATTCATTTTGAGTCGAATTTTCAAATGGAATCGATTCCAATAAATGATTCACATTAGATATTTCATCGTCCAATGTCCTTAGCAACTCCAGCATTGTATTTCACCAAGTTTTCGTTATAGTTTACGTTATTTGCACGGTTGAAATTTCAGTTGGTGAGACCGAGACTGATGCCTAATAATTTCCATCAATGGTAGGTTCTTTACTATAACTAAATGTTTTTGGCAATACTAGTGGTAATAACGCTAATACCGGCGGTTGCAGGGATAGTTATATTTGGTGATATCCCTTGGCTACGAAAAACTGGAGTTTTTAAGGTCAAAAGATGGTTATTATCATGGTTTTCTCAAATTGATAAAATTTATCATCAACTAGATGACACTTGTGGTGGCAAATTGTTGTATTATATTAATTGGTTAGTACCATTGTTTTACATTTTGGTAGTTTCATTTTGTTTCCAACAATTTTTCATCCAAACTTATCCAATTTTACTTGAAATTGGTCAAATAGGTTTATCGTCCCAAATTTATATATATTTTTCAATGGCAATGGTATATTTAGCAACCTGGCTAGCAGTTTTTACTGATCCAGGTCAACCAGGTACTGGTGTTCCTTACAAATTTGTCAATAATCAATTGATTTTCTTTAATAATAGAATATGTCATACCTGTAATATAATTAAACCTGCAAGGTCAAAACATTGTTCAATTTGTAACAAATGTTACTTACTATTTGATCATCATTGTATTTGGATTAATAATTGTGTTGGATTGTACAATTATAGGTGGTTTGTTTTATATTTGGTGGTAAATATTAATTTTTTGATTTATGGAGGTTATTTATGCTTATCAGCCCTAAATTTTAAAACTAAACAATTGAATTTAAGTTATTGGTCTTGTATTAAATATAACGAATCAACAAAAGTAACTGGATGTTTTACTATTTTATGTTTTACATTTTCGTTCATTACTTCTGTTTTCACATTTTTACATTTAAGATATATTTATTTGGGGGTCACTACTAGTGAAGCAGATAAGTGGCTGGAAATTGAATATTTAATTAATTTGGGATTATTATATAAACTTGACACTCCAATCAATCATGAACTATACGTCGAGAAAGCTTCCATAAATGATGACATTGTATATATAAGTTTGAATTCAGGTAAAGTTCTTATCGATACAAAGTTCAATCGTCCTAATTTATTGAAAATTTCATCAATTGAACATATCGACAACATCTATGATGAAGGATTTTGGAAAAATTTGAAACATCGTTTATTACTTTAAAGAGGCTCAAACAAAACATAAACTGACCAAAGTTCTTATTAATCATAGGAAAATAATGTTCAATGCAGAAAATGCAGACTAATATCATACACAGACCTCAAGTTATCAAATTACCAGAATTAAAAACCGTTAACACATCTTTAAACCATGAAGAACCAGCTATATGAGAATCCATCGACCTGAAGCGATTATATTCAGCTTTTCAGATATACCATCAAATAGGTATAATTGGTCAATAAAAATCATACTGTATCTTGAACAGAAGCTGGAATCAACTTTTTTCTGAAGTTGGGGCTGCTGGTGGCACCTTTAAGCCTAAGCGTCTATATACGAATGGGGGGATCGAAACTTTTGAAACAAATTTAGTATTTGGATGGAAAGAGTTTGAACCAGGAAAGTCTTTAGAATTATTATAAGAGTCTTTAATTTCTTGTACTGGAACCGGCAGTTGTTGATCAACTGCTTGTGGAACACGATCTTTTGAATCTATTCTACTTGTGAAATTATCTGGAGACGAAAATAATATGTGTAAGCGATTAATTAGTCTTCGAAATTTTGATTCAGCATACTGTTCTTGATTGAAAACACAAGAATAAAGGTATAATCTAAATTTAGTTAATAATAATAAATAATCAACATTTGAGTTCAAGGCTTGATACCTGATGAAATTTTTAATATTTAGTACATCAAAATTGAACAATAAAAATTCAGCAAATTTGCTTAGTGTAGTAGATGATAATTGCGAATAATTGGCAAGTTCATTATAGTTACGATTCGATAATTTATTTTCGACTGCAAGATCAAGCTTTTCATTCAATTTGATTCGAGTTTGGTCGTCGATTGATAAATTGGAGATCATTTCTTGAAACAACGAAGGAATAAACTTTTTTGAAGGTTGGGAAGTAAATAAAGAACAACTTTGAAAACTGGAGCAATTATTTGAACCATTAGTATCTTCTACATCCACATCTCGAGAAATCTTATCTATAACATGAAAATCTCCAGTTTTAGTACTTGCAACACCAAGAGCGGAGACTCTAGAATCAGTTAAAGCCAGAAGGTCACCTACATTATCAAAATTATCCCTGTTACCAAGAAGTATATCAGCATTTGCTGTTGGTTTTACAGACTTAGACAAACTTGTTCCAATCTGATTCAAAGTAGAATTGACATTCAAATTCCAAGTCTTTTGGTATTTGAGGTTATTTTCCATCAATTCCACCTTATCATTCAACAATGCATGTGTAGAGCCACCACCATTATCATTAAAACAGTTGGTTGGTTCAAACTTGGGTATTGTCAAACTTGGTTTCACAGTCGAGGTTGCCAGTTTTTTCTTCACCTTACGAGGTGTTTTAGATTTTATCGAGATTCTAGCATAGATGTCCTCCTCCAGATTGCACTCATCCATTCCATAGCGACAACTGGTAAATCAACCAATACTAGGGCAATCTCATCTCATCGCATCTCATCGCATTGTCGCTGTAGTGCGAGCTTGAAGCTTCGAACCATGCAGACCGAGGGTCGAACTTGCTATAAAATACCAAGTGTGGGGGTGATATTTACTGAGGATCGTAGCTTCGAAAATATTTGGAAAACATTAGAAACTACTGCAATATCGAAAAACGAACAAAAATTCATAATTTCGTCGTCAAATTTAGTTAATAAAAAAAGTGAAAAATTTTGAAAAATTTAGAATCACTATATTGAAAAATTACTATTAAAATCGCTATTACATACTTATGAGAGTAGTAAGATCAATCATACTTGTTAATCTGCTTATTTCTATTTTCTTTACTGGCTAGTTACTTATTTATTACATATATTTCGTCTTTATTGTAAAGTCAATCTCTTAGGCACAGATTTTTTCATTTCAATTTTCTTTTTGGTTGAAAATTAGAGGAAAATCCCCGGTTTTTTTGGGGAATTTTTTTCTATTTATTAATTCTAAACCACTTCCAAGTCAAATACTATTCACATTACTATCATTAAACCTCCCTCTACTATTATTTTGTTTGTCAATGATTTATTCAAGTTTTCACTGGTTTATCCATCTCTTTACCTGCATATAGCCTAAAATTGTTATTATGCAACATTTGCAAATGTCAAATTGATAAGACGACACCTAATTTCATTGAAGCAGTAGTTGCGGTTTCATGACAGTGGAGGATTATGTCAGACCAGAATACATTAAATAATGTGGTTAAGGATGGTAGGAATGACTCGAGCGGAGTTCATGATGGACTTACTCATAATAATGCCAGCAACATCAATACCAATACTGGTATTGATAATTTGAATCCATATATGGACAATTGGGGGTATTTGATGGATTCCAATCATATGAGTTACATGGATCCTGGTGATGTGATACTGCAAATTCAATATCAGCAAGATATACAAATTCCTGATCATTTGAATCAAAATCATTTATACAATTTTGATGATGAGACAACAAATAAGAATGATTTAGTGAAAAATAATGAAAATGATATCATGAATCCCTATGGAAATAATAATCCTAGTAGTAATATTGGTGAAACCAATCATAATATCATTAATGATCCTGGAAGTAACCAACCCTCGGGTCCTCCTCTCAATACTAATAATATTATTAGTAATAATAATAATACTATTAATCACACTAATCATACTAATAATAGTAATACTCATTATATGCCAAATCAAAGCAACTACAATATCCCAAAACCAAAACAACGACGCCCTTGCGATAATTGTCGGAAAAGAAAAACCAAATGTGTACTAATTTCGGGTACAAATAATTGCATTCAATGTGATTCAAAAAGCTTATCTTGTACTTATAATGACAATGCTCCCAAGCGAAAAATGAATGACGATTCTAGTAGTCAACCGTCTACAAAAAGAGCAAATGTTGATGGTATTGTCACCCCAAACGTTCCTATTCGAGATGTGGCCCCAGTCCAAGATTATTCTAGTATGAATAATTCATTACTAAAAAAAACTCTAAGCTTACAATTCCCAAGGTCGTCATTTTATATAGGAGCTTCATCGCACCTTTACGATATTAATTTAATGAATTTAATCATAGATGATATGAATCGAAAAAACAAAGAAATAAAAACAAATTCTTCGGATATTCCATCAAAGATTGAACAAATCAATCTTTCAAATACTATTAGTTTACGAAAAGTTTCGGATAAAGTACAATTTTTATTAAAAGATGATCAATCTCCTCATTCTTATACTCAAATGTCTAACGATGTCGATAATATTGAAAAATTTATTGCTCCTCATGGTCAAATTTTAATTGATTTGTATTTTAGAATTGTTCATCCATCTTATCCCATTTTACACAAAAAAGTATTTTTAGAAAAATATAGTCGTACTCATCGTGAATTTAGTGCTCCATTGTTAGCCGCAGTATACGTTTTAGCAATCCAATGGTGGGATTATGATCCTCAATTAAATCGATATCCAAAACCTAATGTCGAACTAATTTTGAAAATTGGTTTAAACAATTATTTACTAGAAATCATGAAGCGACCAAAATTGTCAGCAGTGCAGGCTGGTTTATTGCTATTACAATGTAAACACATTGTTATGTTGACTCAATCAAAAGACATTATAGCAAATAATGACCTGGAAAACAAAACTGACACCAATTCTAATAAAAACGATTTCGTTACTCCTGGAATTGGTGACAATGATTACAGTGATTGGGTTTTATGTTCGCAAGTAGTAGCGTTATCCGAAGAATTGGGATTGGGCCTTGACTGTAATAATTGGAAATTGCCCAAATGGGAACGAGGATTGCGGAAACGATTAGCCTGGGCAGTTTACTTAGAAGATAAATGGTTATCATTAAAAATTGCCAGACCGTCCCACATCAACGAGGCAAATTGGGTTGTTTTACCCTTAGTGGAAGAAGATTTTCCAGAAAAACATGGAGATGGGGATTTACGAGAAGGATCCAGTGATAATGAAAATGGAAAGAGAATATTCATGAATTATATTACATTATCACAAATTTTATCAGATATCTTAACTCAATGTTATTCATTTAAAGCTATGAATGAATTGAAAGGAGTTGAGCAAGTTTTGGAAATTGCAAAACCTTTACAATTCAAGTTAAGGAGTTGGTATCGTAACTTACCACCAGAACTACAAATGAGTTCCGTTCAACCAAGGAAATTATGCTCAAATGGATATTTACATTTAGCGTATTTTGCAACTGAGTTGACTTTACACAGGAAACTCTTCACTATGATATACCAACAAAATTTGGCAGGGAATGCACCCCCTAAAGTACTTACAGATGCTTGTCGTCAAGCTGCAAGAACTAGATTATTGGCATCGATTGAATTTGTTCGAGATTTGAAACCCGAGCATATTCATTCATTTTGGCATTCTTCATGCTCAGCTAATTTTACCTTGATTGGAACTTTTGCTGCCATATTATTTGTTTCAGCACCTACAAAGGAGGATTCAGATTTTTATCGAGATCAAATTTTTAATTATCGATGGATACTAAAAATATCTGCCAAAGGTTTTGATCAAGTGGGGGAAGCATTATATCAATTGGACATGATATATAGCAAGATACCTGGACTATTCAATGATTCCGAATTACCCATCACTAATCATGGTTCAGATTTCAAATATTCGCAAGAACTAATGTATAATTCTAATCCACAGTCGCGATCACAGTCGCAAGCACCATTGCGGTCAGAATCACAAACGCAGTCTCATCGACCCCAAATGCTAGCACGATCACAATCACAATCACAATCACAATCACAATCACAATCACAGTCACAATCGCAATCACAATCGCAATCGCAATCGCAATCGCAATCACAATCACAATCGCAATCACAGCCATTAGCAAATCAACGACAATTTTCTAATCGAATAGATGGAAATGATGACAATATGAATAACAACAATATTGGTCAAATGAACATCCACAATAACCACCAGTATCAATCACCAGATACAACCACCAGTTCTAGAAAACATATGAACTCACCTATGGTAAGATTATCAAGAAATAGAACTAACTCACCGCATTCTACGCAAGACCTTTCACCTAATGATCGAATGGCTCATTCATCATTGAATCAGACACTCAATGTTTCTCCACATAATAATGATAGCCCAAGAAAAGTATCACACCATTCACACTCATCGGTGAATAGTAACGAATAGCTAATGGCAAATTACGTATTCAATATAAATATTAATGTAACAGTTTCAGTAGCCAACGATCTCATGTGTATTATTACATAACTAGAAAAAAAAGAACATCTAATCGAATGGAGTTAAATAAGCTTCTGCAATAACTCTAGCCCTTGCATTTAAAAATAATTTCATTTCACTAATTTCCTTATCAACATCTTCCATGAATTCAATAATAAAGTCAACTAATTTATCCTTTAACATTTGTTCAGTATGAAAATTAGTAATTAAAAATGAAATATCATACCCTTTAATTGGTACTCGTCTTAAAATGAAAAAACTTTCAGCTCTAGAAGTCAAAAATCTTGTAAATTTATGAACTAAGATTTGTTCAATTTCATCAGCCTGCTTTATCTTAATAGATACTCTAACTGAATTTATTGATGGTTCTATCAATATTTTTTCATTTTCATTTCTAGCAATTACCATGGGATTCAATATCAATTCCGGATTGTGACTATTATCAACTTCAATTTCTGGTCTATTATGTCTTTCCACTAGCTGTGAAGAGAAATCTTCTAAACATATGGCTGCTGTTAATGACGATCTAACCGCCGTTAAGTATGGTTTTAATGATTGTGACTTGAAATGTTAGTAAAAAAATACCTCTGAAAATCACAAAAAGCCGAATTTACTTGGTGAATACCAATTGCTCTAACAAATTGTACCTAATTTACATACCATTGTTCCTTTATAGCAATACTACTTACTGTAAGTCGTTGATATTCATCCTCTCACCAAAACTTGTAACCAACTTCATTTTGACCCCAGTACACGACTAACAATATAATGAATGATAAGAATATCAAAAATATATTAACTAATATACAATATATATATAATGAAATCATCTAGTAATTCAATAAAACAGGCTTAGGTTTGGTTTTGTCTTCAAATTTAATCTTTTTTGAGTCAGCTCGTTCATCATCGTTATCTAAACTTCTTTTTCTTGATGATTTTATATTCAATTGACTAATAAACTCAGTCAAAATATCATTCATAACAACCGATAGTTGTGGATCAACGCTAGTATTTTGATTTTCGTAATGATCTGTTATCAATTTACGAATTGGATTGAGTTTACTCAATTTTGAAAATATTGATAAATTGGCTTCATCGTCAATGATAGAGTATGTTTTATTAGTGGAGTCCAGGGTTTCAGTCAATTTTATATTTATCATATCCTTAGCTTTATCATTTTCATTTGTTATGATTTTGAAGTTATCCGATTTTGTATAATTATTTAATAACCAATCAATCACATAATTTTTCGCCTTATTTAATTCATAAATATATTTCTTTAATTCTAACTCTTGTGATTTATCAAATTGATTCTTTAAAACTTCATAAATGATATCGATTTCATTATCATCATCATCATCTAATTTTATGTTGAATTTATTCAATCGATCATCATTTATATTTTTCAATTGATCAATAAAATTATCCCTCGATTTATAAATCTCGGATACACTATATTTAAGAGATCCAGAACTCTTTAATTCGGTGAAAATCACTTCAATCATATCACATTTCAATTTTAAAACTTGATGCTTTTCGTCGACAATATCCCAAAATAATTCGATTGGTGTAGAACCATTTCTACCACATAATTCAATGAAAGAATCTTCATTTTCAAATACAGTTAAAAAATCTTTAAAATTTGAAGTAGCATTAAGTGGTTGCGTTTGAAGAAATTGCTTGAATTTAGTTCTGGCAATTCTATCAGATCTATTATTTAGTCGTTCTTGAAATTCAATGTCTTTCTTCAATTTAGATATTATATTAGGATAAATTTTTGTCAAATACATATCTAATATATCCAATTTAGTCAATATATTGAAATGTTTGTTGGCTTGAAAACGACTATCTTTTAATAGCTTTTCATATAATACTTGCCAAGATTCCGATTCCGATACTAAATTTGGATTAACCGAAGTTAGATATGATTCTAATTCAGTTATTGCTTGCTGCTTTTGTGATGCAATATTTTCATTATACTTTTTAGTTAATTCGTCGATGAATTTATAATAAATATTCATAATCTCATCGTCTGATAAGATTGAATGTTTAAAAATAGGATTATCTTCTTTGATAAGTAAATTTTTCATGGTTAACCATCGAGTATTATGATTTAATTTTCCTTGATCATAATATTGTTGTAATACATCTTTGAAGTTAGTTTCAAATTTTGCAAACATGGTTGATTTGTTTAATAGTTCATCTTTATATTTTGAAACCAAAAACTCTTCATATAATCGTTTCCGATCTAAAGAATCGGTTATAGCCCAATATATTGGATTAGTGATTAATTTTGACATAACCATTTGAAAAGACCAAGTTGAATCTACATTGTTGGTTGCCAATAAATCCAAAAATGCCAGCTCTGCTTCTTTAACTGAATCATACTTGGGTATATTGCCTAAATCATCTAAATTTATTGGTTTTGATTTCAATTGTAAATCTAATTCGGATAATTCATTTGTTGCTTCAGGTTCAGTCACCAGCGCCAGTTCTTGCTCATCAAGTAATTGCAGCAGCAGCAGCAGCACTTGCTGCTGCTGCTGCTGCTTCTTGAGAAAACCTTCAGGTATATCCCAGGTAGTTTCTCCCGATTTTTCATTATAGTAATACTCCTTACCATCATCAGTAGTGAAAACTTGCCAAGGTGATATCTCTTCTTCCTCTTGCTCTGGAAGAGTCCAACTTGTTTCTAGCGTCTTGGAATTATAATAGTAAACCCTGCCTTCATCATCAGTTACCTTCTCCCAATCTGACATCCAATATCAACAAACCTTACCTTTTATCATGTTTCTATTATGTTGAAACCTATTTTAGTATTCGGCCTATGTGCAGGAAACACATCGGGTAAAGTTAGTAGATGGAAATTTTTAAATGAACAAAGGAATAAAAAGTAATAGTAAGAGATAGAGATTGAAGAAGATGTGATTTGATATTGGTTTGTTTTTAGGTTAAACTAGGATTTGGTTTTTGATGTTTTTTGGTGAAAAAATGGGGGAAGAAATGTGGTAAAATTATGGTTGCGAAAATTTCAATGGTTGCAAACGATAGTAACGGTGATAATGATGAAATCACCAGGAAAAATAGTATATCTAGAGGAAGAGTTACTTAATTTGAGACATTTTAATCAAGTAGATTTTCAATGTCGAAAGTTGATTGAAAATTTGTTAAAAAATCAAGAAAATGTTCACAAACAGGTTAGTGACGGTGATAAACAATTATGGAATCAATTATGGAGGCAAGTAGAGTTCAAACTCCCACCAGGGAGTATAATCTTGAGAATTGATCCTGGAATGAAGATTCCTGAGGGAGCAAAATCTTTAGAAACATTACTTGAACAAGATGGAGATGAATATTTTGAAACTTATACCAAAAGAGAAGTAGTAACCAGAGCTAATGAAACAACCATTAATCAGAAACAAGCTTGGACACCTAGTTGGAAGGGGAAACTGAACCAAAAGCATGGGGTTGACATTATTGGTGCCAAGTTAGATGATGACTATCAAAAATTTATTAGTGATAGTATTAGGACAAAATTGTATAAGAGTAACTATGAAAAGAATCCATATTCTCGTGGGTTCTTTCCTGGATACTTTACAAACTTGATTTCAAGGTCATATAATCCGTATTCAAGAACTGGGTTTTATCCTAGCAACAGCGCTGTCATAAACAACCATACACCTAAACCAGGGTCAGATTGCGATAGTCACTCTACTCAATCATCATTCGATATAGAGATATAAATAAACATAATAAACATAATAAACATAATAAACATAAAAATCAATATAAATATATACACATATATAAATGAAGTTTATAGATGATTAATATTTATTGATGTATATAGATGATGTATCTTTATTGATTTTATTGATGTTTCAATTAATATTTATTGATTTATTGATGTATATTTATTAATGTATATTTATTAATGTATATTTATTGATGTATATATTATTGATGTTTATATTGATGTAATTTATTGATTTTATTGATGTTTTAATTAATATTTATTGATTATTATTTTTATTATTACTATGTTTATTAATATATATTGATTTTATTGATTTTATTGATGTTAATATGTTGATTGAGTTGATGAGAAGATTCGATGCGATGCGATGAGATGCGATGAGATGAGATGGAATAAGATTACAAAGTGAATAAATTTTTATAATTGAGGTATTGTCATGCGGGTTGAGTCAGAATGGTGTTATATGAGCTTGACAATGTATGTATTTGCCAACAATAGAGTTAGGATTTATTTAGTTGAATACTAACCACTAGAGTGCCCGATATTGAACAAGTAGATGCCATTGTTATTGATAAATTATTATGGAAGTCGATTATATTGACAAGTTTAGGGAAATTATATGGACTTGTAGGTGAAGCGAGTCATTTTGATGTTCTCCAAGCTGAAAATAGGTCAAGTATAATTCGGTTGCAATCCCAGGATGAAGTCCAGTTTGGGAATAGTTTGATGGCTCATACGTTTCTGTTAAACAAGTATTGTCAACTTGAAGCTGATATTAACTGTAGAGTAAGAATCAATAAGTGTGATAGGTTCTTGGGTGCTGTAATTGATGATGAGTTGATAGAAGGAGACAAGAAAACATAAAAGAAGACATGAAAAGAAGGCATGAAAAGAAAGCATGAAAGAAGACAAGAACAGAAGGTATGAAAAGAAAGAATGAAAGAAGACAAGAACAGAAGGGATGAAAAGAAGACATAAAAGAAGGTATGAAAAGAAAATATGAACAGAAGACATGAATAGAAACATGATAGTAAACAAGAGAAGAGCAAGAGATAAAACCATAGAACAAGAGCAGACAAAATTTAACAACAAAGAGATTAGTCTAAATTGTTTTCTGACTCAGGTATAGATTACATCAATTTCCCATATCTTCAAACCTTATTAAAGATTTTGTTACTTTATGTTTATGAGATTAAATGAAACATGATTCTAATAGTAATCATGCTGTTATCATGGTTTTGTTATATTTATCAAATAATGGATTCCAAAGATTATACAAATTACACCACTAACAAAAGAAGTCAACAAGAATTAGTGAGTAAACGTGGTTAATATCACCGAAATTCACAGATCAACAACAATTCAATGATATTCACCACTTTTAGCCAACAATTGAATCAATATCAAGTCAAGAATACGAATCTGAAAAAAAAAAAAATATATATAACATAAAAAAAAACCTAAAGAATTTATGGAAATCTTGATATTCATTATCAATTCTAATTAAATGATTGTAAAACTCAATTAATCAATACAAAACAGAACAAGTTTATTATCTAAATTCACAGTGGCAATACATTTTGTTACTAAGTAAACGTCAGTTTATCATTATCTTGGCTCATTTTCTGACAAATTGATCATTTTTTTTCAATTTTTTTTAACTAATGGGTTCAATATGGGTTTATATATTCAATTTGATCACTTCTAGTCAATAAAAGTCCATGATTACCCTCAATTTTAATTGTAAATCCTGTTTACCAAATCTTTTCGTGTATATAATTTCGCATGGGCTTAAATTCACAGTAAATTTCGTGCCAGGGTTGGTTTATTATTCTTTCTGACAATTACCCTTCAATCATTGGAACTATCAAGTCAATTGAACTGAACTAGAGGTTGGTAATGCGTGGTAAGTTGAATTGGTGCTTTTTGCTATTTCTAGCATCTCTATTGGGGGTGACTTTAGCTGATTATCATCCAAAGATATCAGTGACAAAACATGACGAACCACTTTCAATGTTATTATATTTCGATGATTCATCAAATTTGATGGTTTTAAGAGAAAATAAACTTGAAATCTCTTATGATGATGGAGTAAAATTTGAAAAAATCAAAAATATTGGTGATTCAAATATTATTCAAATTCAATTGGATCCTCATTATAGAAATCGAGGATTTGTATTCTCAGATTCAAATAAGCACTGGGTAACTAATGATAAGGGGAAAACTTGGTCAAGCTTTGAAACTAATGTTGCTTTGGGAGTCGATTATTATCCAGAAATTTTAATCAATGTTAAAAAATCAGATTATTTGATTTTAAATATAAATTGTTATCAGAATTGCGTTCCTAAAATTTATTATTCCACTGATGGTCTTAAATCGGTTAAAGAATTACCTATGAATGGATATTGTTGTTTCGCTAAACTGAATGAATTATTCGAACCAGGTAATGAAAATACTGTATACTGTACTCATAATGAATTTAACGAACACGGTCATATTTTAAAATCTTTAATTTATGTTAGTAATGATTTTTTCAAATCAAAATCAATTATTGATGAAAATTCTTTCAAGTCGGTGATTATTTTAGGTTTGAAAATTGAATCAACTTTCATGATCGCAGTGGTTCAAAATGATCGATTCGACGAAAATTCCAAAACGAATATTCTCATTTCTAAAGATGGTCAAACTTTCACTCCAACTGATTTGAAAATAAAATCAAGACATGGAAGACTTTCATTTTTATACCATTCTGCTCAATCATTATTTATAGAAGTTGCAGAAGTTTTAGGTATGAATCTGAATAGAATCACCTCAACTTTTTACGGAAGTGACTCGACAGGTCTTAAAATGAATATCCTTCTCGAGAATATAAAGTATTCTTCAATATTTAAAATTCAAAATATTGAAGGAGCTTGGATTGCTAATGTAGCCGAAGAAAAAGGTGATGATGAAGGAGATGGATTTTTTGGAACTGGAAATAATGCTATCAAATCTTACTATACTCCTGACAACGGGAAAAATTGGGAATTACTAAAAATAAATAATGATGACGAGTGTAAAATATCTAACGGTTGTTCCTTACACATTGACTCTCCTTATATCATCACTGGAGACGCCAAGCTTGTGACTGGTCCTACACCTGGTATAATTATGGCAGCTGGGAATAAAGGTAGAAAAAGTTCAAAAAATATTAATGATATGAGTACCTGGATATCTAGAGATGGTGGTAGATCATGGGATAAAGCACTCGATGTTCCTGGTCAATTTACTTTTGGTGATCAAGGTAATGTAATATTAGTTGTACCTTGGGGAGATGTCTACAAGAAGCCAAATGATAAGTTTTACTTTTCTTTAGATCAAGGTAAGACTTGGAATGAAGAAAAACTTGAAGTACCAATTTGGGGAATTGCAGTATATACCACCATTGATGGCTCGTCTACAAAATTTGTATATAATGGAATTAGGAACTCAGTATTTGGAACAGAATCTGCCTTTTACACTGTTGATTTTAGTGATGCTTTCAACGGAAAAGTTTGTAAAAAGGATGATTTTGAGGAAGTATATGCTCGATTAGCAGACGATTCAAAACCATTGTGTTTATATGGATACAAAGAAAAGTTTAAAAGAAGAAGACAAGAAGCTAAGTGTTTTGTCAACAAATTGTTTGAAGACGTAGTTTCTATCGAGGATACATGTGAATGTACAGCGAATGATTTTGAGTGTGCAACTGGTTTTAAAGTTTCTCCTAAAGGCAAGGATGTATGTGTACCTGATCCTAAAGCTATTGCATCCATCTGCTCCCAAAAGAAAGTTAAAGAAATTAATATTCCCGATAAATCAATCGTAGCTCTGAATCATTGCGAAATGAAAAAGCTGGAAAGTGATTTTGTGACAAAACATAAATTCAAATGCTCTGAATACGATGATTACCAAGATGTTGATAGTCCTTCAAAAGAGGAAATTTCAATGAGCTATACAGAATTCGAAGGAAAACTTTTTCAATATGTTTACACAGAGGAGCACAATGAAACAGCATTAGGCGAAAACATAATTTTGACAACTACTGACAATATTGCATATGCTTCGAATAATGGTGGTGCCAGTTTTGTAAGGATTCCTACTCATGAAAAGATTACTAGAATTTACACTGGATACACAAGTGGAAAAGTTGTTTTGGTTACTAAAGAAAATATAATCTATATTTCTGATGATGGTGGTGATACGTTTCATCGAAGAAAAACTCCTGGACCCCCTAGTATTGGAAGAATTTTGAGTTTCCATAAAACTGATAAAGAGAAGTTTATATGGTACACATGTGAGTCTTTTGATTGCCAATATAGCACCGCTTACTATACCTTGAACAACGGTGAAAGTTTTAAGAAGTTACATGATAATGTCTTGACTTGTGATTTTATTGGACCACATTTGGAGGTAGAACTGGATGAAAATAAAGATTTGATTTACTGCTCCACTATTGAAAATAATCGTAAAATACTGTTGAGATCTGCTAAAAATGTAGACAGTGATTTTGTTCAAGTTTTTGACAACATCAAGGGTTATGCAATAACAGGAAAATTTGTTGTGATTGCTACTGTTGATGAACAAGCAAATGCGTTAAAAGCTAGTATTACAGTTGACGGATTAACTTTTGCTGATGCAGATTTTCCTTCTGACTTGAACATAAAATCTCATCAAGCCTATACTATTTTGGATTCTGCCACACATGCAATTTTTATACATATAACTTCTGACAATACTGATCAAAGGGAAAGGGGGGTGTTATTGAAATCTAATTTTAATGGTACCTCTTATGTTTTGTCTGTTGATGATGTAAACCGCGATAAAAGAGGTTATGTTGATTTTGACAGAATTCAACTAATTGAAGGTACAATTATTGTTAATAGAGCATTCGTGGAAGGAGATGGTCCAAAAAAATTGAAAACACAAATTTCACATAATGATGGTGGGGAATGGTCTTTCTTGGTACCACCCAGACTTGATGCAAATGGAAAAGAATTTGAATGCAGTGGTAAGTCTTTACAAGAGTGTTCGTTAAACTTACATGGCTATACCGAAAGAGCTGACTATAGAGATACGTTTTCTTCATCAGCAGCAGTTGGTGTTATGTTTGGAATTGGTAATGTTGGGGAAGGCTTGACTGAAAAATCTAAAAGCTCAACCTTTTTAACTCGTGATGGAGGTGTTACGTGGAAAACCATAAAGGAAGGTGAGTACATGTGGGAGTTTGGTGACAGGGGAACCATTTTAGTTTTGGTAAATGCAAAAGAAGACACAGACACATTATTTTATTCTTTGGATGATGGTGAAAATTGGATTGAATATAAATTCTCCACAGAAAAAGTATCTGTTCTAGATCTTGCAACCTCTCCATCTGATACGTCAACAAAATTTGTTATATTCGTAAATTCTCCAGACGATAAGCATTCAACTAGAGCTATTGGAGTGGATTTTGCAGATGTTTACAAACGTCAATGTCAATTAGATTTGGACAATCCAGATAGTGATGATTATGAATTTTGGTCTCCATCACATCCATTGTCAGCGGATGACTGTTTATTTGGGCATGAAGCTATGTATTTAAGACGGGCTGTTGGTCATAACGACTGCTTTATAGGTAAGGCTCCTTTAGAAGAAGGGTTCAAAGTTACAAGAAACTGCACTTGTACTAGAAGAGATTATGAATGTGATTATAATTACTACAGAGACAATGACAATACATGCAAATTGGTGAAAGGGTTGACTCCTGAAGATCGAATGAAAGACATGTGCAGCAAAAGCAATGCTTTTGAATATTTCAAGCCAACAGGGTATAGAAAGATTCCATTATCTACTTGTGTTGGAGGTAAAGAGTACGATTCCTGGGATGCTGAACCATGTCCAGGAAAAGAGAAGGAATTCGACGAACATTATGGAAGAGGAATAAATAAAACCAATATCTGGCTAGTTTTTGGTGTCCCGTTATTTGTATTAATATTTGCCACCTGGTTTGTTTATGACAGAGGTATTCGTCGTAATGGAGGCTTCAAGCGTTTTGGTCAAATAAGACTTGATGGAGACGAAACCTTCCAACCCATAGAAGAAAATCAGGTTGATATGGTTATAAACAAAATAGTCAAAGGCGGAATCGTGATAGTCGCTGGAGCTTATGCTGGGATGCAAGTTGTGTTAAAACTAGACAAAATGCTCTTACAAAAAGTCACCTCTTTAGTTTTTAGAAATTCACCAGGTAGACGAAATTATGTTAGTGTTCCACATTTGGATGAAGAAGATGAATTATTTGGTGATTTCCAAGATAACTACGAGGAAGAGCTTAATGAAGCTTCTAATGGTTTTAATCCAGAATTTGAAGACTATGATGATGATGCGCAAGATTTATTAGATGACAATTCAAGAGTGGACACAAACTCTCGACTTTTCAATATTGATGATGATGATGATTCTCAAAAGATTGACAACGATGTTTAGAGTATAGGAGCTATTTCTTTATATTTATAGATCAGGAATTTGAAGTATATAGGAATTGATAACTTGTTATCAAAGTCAAATCTAAGTTACAATGTAGATTTTGAGTTTTATTCTCTATATTAAAGTCTATTAAATTAACTCCGCTATATCTATTCCCATTAAACATTTCAGTACTCAATGATTTCTTTGAAGATCCATTTCATAGAGTAATTCTTCAGGATTTACTGCATCCAATTGATCTTTTTCATCGATTCTCTCATGTTGATACTGATTACCATCTCGTTCTTTTTTGAATAGCAAAATATAAGGAATTAGGTATAATAATCCCAAAAATGTTGTTGAACCTAATGCACATGCAAGTGATATTCCAACCACTTTACCTCTGGCTAACACAGATCGAGACACAGTATTTTGCGATGAAAGGAAATTGAATCTGTCATTTATAAGTAATGAATTTATTTGACCAATTTCATTGTTAGTATCAACAGAAAAAATGTAAGGTATCCAATTCGATCCATTATAAAAAGCAACATTCACAAGTCCAAAATTGACCAATTCAAATTTACCAGCTAAAGCCAAGATTTGATTATTCTTGAAGTAAGTCCCGTTGTTAGCATTGTTTACAGTTTTGAGGTCTAATATTTTGATATCGTTTAATTGGGTGTCTTCATTGAATCGAATCTCTTGACCTATATTATTCCAATTATTACCATCAAAACCGGCGATGAAATTATCGCCATAGGCGACCATAGGTGAAACTATTGATGGTTCTTGAATGATAAATTTGTTAACTATTTTATTGGAACCTAGCAGGTTTAATTTAGAATTAGTATCAAATGTCCCTGAATCAAAATCATAATAAACAAAGTTAACTTGTTCATTATTAAGAGTAAGATTACCACTAATCAACACCTGATTACTTGAAAAAAACCGAATATCATTAGCGATACCTGAAACCAAGTTACCAGTGCTATTTGCAGCGGGATTGATCCATCTGGTATTATTTAAATCATAAATACATAACCCATTGCAATCAAATGAACCTGCTTGATCGAAATCTCCACCAACTAATAACTTACCACCATCATCGTATTGAACAATAGCATTAACTGAAATACCAGAACCATCGTCATTTGAAAGTCTTGGCGGTTGGATCTGCTTGAAGTTATTTCCAACCAAATCATAAATGATGACTCCTGTGTAGTTATTATCTCTTATGGTCAATGATCCATTCATTCCAATATACAAAGTTTCCTGATCTGAACTAGAATACAATGTTTGAATTGAATTGTCTTCCCTCCAACTAGAATTTCCAGAAATTAAAGGCAAAACATTTGTTGAACCATTGTAAACAAAGCACACATTTGAGATTGATGATGAGATATTGAAATTTCCACCAATTACACTTACACTATTGTTAATGTAATGTGAGGTTTCAATACCAAAAGAGTTTTCTGTAACATTAATGGAATATGAACTGAACACTCCATCTCTACTAAATGCTTGATCTGTACCATAATAATCTGAAATCTTAAAAGACTCACCGACAATCACCTGTTGCATATCGCTTAAGTTGATGGCCAGATTTATTTTAAGTTGTAATCTAGGATCAGTAGACCATTCAAGATTATCATTATCCCAAGTCATAAATTGCGTGTCCGACGAATAAACTGACAAGTCATTTCCATCAATTGTTATATTGGTAAATTTAGTAAATGAAATAGAGTTGTTATTTCCCAAACCATACCAATTGTCATTACTATAAATTGCAATGTTATTTATTGTATCAACACTTTGATTTTTATTTGAAAGATCTCTCAATATAGTGCTATTAGCTCCCAGAACTGTGAAATTACCCAAGAATATAATTTGTGAACCATATTGATAGATCTTGTCGATCGGATTACTGAAAGTAGCACCATAGAGGGATATAGAATCTGATCTTTTACTTAATTCAGTACCTCTTTTCAACAAGGATGTCACGGTTTCGTTCGAAGTACGATTGTAGCTTGTCACATTTAATGTGATCAAATTATTGTTTGATATTGAAAACTCATTATGTTTTATATCAAAATTGCCTAAGATGAGAAGTTTTTCATCTTGCTCATTTTCAACTAACTGTATTTGCTCCACATAAGAATCTGAAGATAATGAACCTGAAAGTAAGTTGATTGATGAATTACCGATGTAATTATTTTCTGGATTAATTCGGGTACTATTTCCTTCAGTATATATTACTTTTGTTTCATTAAAATTAGTGAAATTATCTAAAGAGTATTCAAATAATCCATTTAATGAAATGTAATCCAACTTGTAATTAGTGGAGTTTGTTGAATTTGTTGAGTTTATGTCAAGATAATCATCCAATTCAATGATATTCGCTATAATCTTATCAACAACAGTCAACGAAGTCTCAGAATTTTTATTTATTGATTCGAGGTGACTAATTTCCACTCTCACTTTGTTCGTGTCACTAATACTTCCATTCAAATGACCATAAAATAAATAATCAAATTTATTGTAATTGTTATTTTGATAGATTAATTGAGTTGCTAATACATTCTCTTCGCCATCAATTACTGTGACGTTAACTATGGATCTCAGATCACAGGTATTATCTGGTATACATCCAGGAGTAGTTATAATCATCGAGTAAATTCCAGAATATGAAATATTTGGATACAAAACTATTTTGGCATTGGTGTCATTACTCACTAGATAATTGGTTCCAGAAAACGAAGGATCTAAAACAGTGATTGAATTCCAATTTCCTTCAATAATATCAGCCAAATTGTTAGTTGATAAATCATTTTCGTCTTGACAATTTGGCTCGTTTAGTGTGTTATTACCGTAGACTTTTATAGAATCAGTATATAATTCAAATCCGGCACTTGCACCCTGATCGCCGTACCATGAAATTACCGTTAAACCTACTTTGTCAATGGGAATTTGGTTGACAAACGAAAATTCTTGAAATGAACTACCATAACCTAAAGTTCGTATTCTTGTTGAACTATTATAGTAACTTATAAAACTACCATTTTCATCTATGTAAAAAGTTTCATTATTACTAGCAGATTTATTATTCATATTATTCATGACAATTTTTTGTAATTCATCAACAGTTAACAATGGACACCAGGCATCACAATGTGCCATTTCATTAGTATTTGGATCAATATAACTCAAATTCATTATTCCATTATTAGGAAATGTATATATACGAAAAGTTTTGATTGAGTTAGTTGAATCGGGTATGTATAATCTGGCTTTTGAAGGAGTTAACCCTTTCATTTCATCTGGTAATTCCACAGTCCATTCACCACCTTGACCAGGATTAACAGACCAATAAGCATTATCTCTAGGACAAATCAAAGATTTTGGATCTCCTGTATCTGTATTTATAGATGAAAATATTCCATGTTTCAATGATATTTGCTGTTCAGCTGTGATTAAAGAAGTTAGATTTGAAGTGTTATTAGTTCCATTAGTAGTGACATTATGAACCAATAATTCTTTGAAACCCAAAGTATCAAATTTACCACCAAAAATTAAAGAACCTTGGTTATTATCAGCAAAGATTCTACTGATTGAATTTATTGATGAGTTTTTACCAAAACCTCTAAATGGTAATGTCGAGAAGATTTGGGATGAATAATTATAAATTGCCGCTCCAAATGAAGAATTGAATTCAAAATCACCACCAAAGTATATTAAATCACTATCAACATATGCAGTTGTGATTGTTCCATTTATAGGTACTGAATTTCTTTTATTAAAAGTTGAAATAATTTCATCAATTGAATTATCAGTGATATTATATATAAATGGAGAATTTATTGATTGATTATTAAACAAGGAGAAGTTTCCTAAAATAAGAAAAGTCTCACTAGTTAAAGGAAGCAATTGATCAATAGGACCATTTAATTCAAAAATTGGTAATGAAGCATTAATTGAATTATTAGTTGCAAAAACTGTATTTGGTTGATTTGATAATTGTGAAGCATTCAAGTAATTATAAAACGATAGACTTGAGAATTTACCTAGTAAGCCTAATTGATTGCCGAATAATTGATAATTTAATTGTGGGTGAGGTACTAACTCAAATAATGCAAATATGACTGGAAAAAAGTAGTAAACTTGAATCACTAATGATGATAATCTCATATCAAGTAAACAATGAAAAAAGAAAAAATTGAAAACTCAAACAGTAATGAAAATTAAGCAAGAAATAAAAACTATTCAATCAAAAATGACAAATCAAAAATGCAAACAAAAAAACCACAAACAAAATTTTCAATAAATGACAACAAAATTTCAATAAATGACAACAAAACCGTTATTCAATAATTGACAACAAAACCGTTATTCAATAATTAACAACAAAAAAGTTATTCAATAAGTGACAACAAAACAATTATTCTTTAACACTAAGCCAAAATATGAAAAGTAAAGTGAATAATTGAAATTTTATATCAGATGTATTTCAACAACCGTCAAACTATTTCAACTTTGAAGACCAGGTACAATAATCAGAAATATATATATCTGTTTAGTAATGTCCAGGTATAATAATCAGAAATATATATATCTGTTTAGTAATGTCCAGGTATAATAATCAGAAATATATATATCTGTTTAGTAATGTAAAATAAAACTTTGGATCAATATCAAATATTCAAACAATCGAGTTTGTTAATTGATGATTATTTGTTTATTTTAGGCAAAATTTGGCGAAAAAGTCGAGAAATTTTACGACAATAAAGCCAATCGAGGAGTGATGAATGTTTAGGTGAGAAAGTATAGTGTTGATTCCCCCAATAGACACTGTAGCACCAGAAACCACAAGAAAAGAAAAGTGTTGTAAAATCAAGATTTAACACCAGAAAATAAAAA